>PVIU01003835.1:22633-137645 GCA_004026605.1 Ondatra zibethicus | reverse complement strand
TGGTACAGTCAGTGTCACAGTTCTAGTTACCCCGTTAGTTATTCCTGTTCCTGGAGGTAGCTCAGTGCCTCTGTGTTTTGGTCTGTTCCCTTGGAGTTTGCTGTCTCTACTTTGGCCTAGGCTGCTGGCTTAGATCTGTTTCTGTAAATCTTGGTCTGGATCTATTCTTGCAGAAGTCTCTGGCTTGGAGTTAGACCTGTTCTGGTGGCAATCGCTGACTCTGGATCTGGTTGCTGGTTCAATCGTGATCTGCCTGTGTCCCGGGACTGAGTTTGCTCCTGGCTTCTGCTCCTGGTGGAGCTTGTTCTCTCTGTGTCTTAGGTAACTGGTTCAGTCCCACTCCAGTTCAGGTGGAGGTCGCAGACTCTGAGTCAAGCCGTTGGCTCAATCCTGGTCTGCCAGTGTCCCAGGACTGGGTTGGCTCCCAGGGCTGGGTTTGCTCCTGGCTTCTGCTCCCGGTGGAGCTTGTTTCCTCTGGCTCTTTCTGTCCTAGGAGTCTTCTTCAATTCCTCTCCTGTGGAATTTGTTGCCCAAGGTGGAGTTCCTTGCCTCAGGGCAACTTTGGCTTAGGATATCGGCTTTGACCTGTATCTATAGATCCTAGTCTGGATTCCCTTCTGCAGAAGTCCCTGGGTTGGAGTTGGACCTGGAAAGGTTTCTGGTTCCTGTCTACTTCCTGGGAGGTTCCAGGCTTGGGTGAACCCGAACCCGCAGAGGACCTGCTTACTTCCTCAGAGGTCTCAGACTGGCACTGGGACCCGCAGGGGTTCCAGGTTCCTGCCTATTCCCTTTGATGTCCCAAACCAATGCCGGAACCCACAGAGGACCTGGCTCAGGCCTACTCTCTCTGAGGTCCCAGACTCGCTCCTGGCCCTGCCAAGATCTCTGGTTCCTGCTTATTCCCTCAGAGGACCCAGCCTCACTCACGCCAGGCTGACGGAGGTCCTGGCCCTGCCTCGCTCCTGGGAAGTCCTAGACTCTCGCCCAGTCCCACTAGGGTGTTGGCCTACGTCCACTCCCTTGAAGGTCCCGGATTCATGTTCGGACCCTCAACAGTCTCGCTCTGGCTCACTCGCTCAGCCCAGCAGTTCCTCCTTTGTACCTGTTCAGGTGGAGATCGTTGGCTCTAGATCTGGTCGCTGACTCAATCCTGATCCGTTGTGTCCCGAGACTGAGTTTGCTCCTGGCTTCTGCTCCTGGTGGAGCTTGTTCTCTCTGTGTCTTAGGTAACTGGTTCAGTCCCACTCCGGTTCTGGTGGAGGTCGTGGACTCTGAGTCGTTGGCTCAATCCTGGTCTGCCAGTGTCCCAGGACTGGGTTGGCTCCCAGGGCTGGGTTTGCTCCTGGCTTCTGCTCCCGGTGGAGCTTGTTTCCTCCGGCTCTCTCTGTCTTAGGAGTCTCGTCAATTGAAATAAGTTTTCTTTTCTTTCTTTTTTAGATAGGGTCTTTCTATGTAGCTCAAATAGGCCTCAAATGCAAGATCCTCCTGCCTGATCCTCCTAAGTGCCAACCTCCTGCCTCATCCTCCTGAGTGCACGTATGCCCAGCTCTAATGTTTTCGTTTTTAGGCTATTAAAGATTGTGCTGGTTAGTTTTTGTCAAATTGGGAGGAGGGAGCCACAGCTGAAGAACTGCCTCCATCACTTTGGCCTGTGGGATATTTTCTTCTGCGATTAAGGATTGGTGAGGGAGGGCGAAGGCCTCTGTAGGCAGAGCCAGTCCTGGGCAACACAAGAAAGGCTGAGCAAGTCCTCAGCAACACTCTTCCACAGTTCCTGCCTCCAGGTTCTTTCCTTGAGTCCTGCCCTGACTTCCCTCACTGATAAACTGTTACCTGGATGCAAGAGAAAATATATCCTTTCCTTTCCAAGTTGTTTTTTGATCCCATCGACACAGACTAACTAGGACAAACATACTGCCGGACACGACAGCTCACACATACATCCACTCAAGGGACAAAGGAAGGAGAACCAAGAATTAAGACCATCTTTGGAGTCATACCAAGTTTGAGGCCAGCCTGGGTCAAAAAAGTTATCAATTATATATGATAAGGATACAGACCAGAAATGTTTGTTTGCTTTCTTGCTTCCTTCTTGTGTGATGCTGGAATAACAGCCAGGCCCTCTATGCTGTAAGGATTAGTATGCCACAGAGCTATACCCCAGTTTTAGATCACAGTACTTAAGACGTTTTCCTTGGTATTTTTTTTCTTTTTTTTTTCAAGACAAGGTTTCTTTCCTTTTTTCTTTCTTTCTTTCTTTTTTTTTTGAGACAGGGTTTCTCTGTGGCTTTGGAGCCTGTCCCAGAGCTAGCTCTTGTAGAGCAGGCTGGCCTAGGACTCACAGAGAGCTGCCTGCCTCTGTGCTGGGATTAAAAGCATGTGCTACCACGGCCTGGCATTACTTAAGATTTTTAAAACAAACATTCAGGTTTTTGTTTAAATTTTTTTTTTTGGAAACAGGGTTTTTCTGTGTAGCCCTGGCTGTCCTGGAACTTGCTTTGTAGACCAGGGTGGCCTCAAACTCAGAAATCGGCCTGTCTTTGCCTCCCAAGTACAAGAATCAAAGGCATGCACTACCACATTCAGCTATATTTATGACTTTTATTTATGTATATGCCACACTGTTGCAAAAAGATCTTGGTGCACCTTAATAAGATAGATTAAATACAGTAGAATAAAAATAAATCAGGGTAAAGGTACATACAAAAGGCTAGAATGAAGCCGGTTAAATGTTTAAAATGATCGCAAACTTGTCTTTGAGGTTCCTATTGGCCCAAACCAAGAAAAAAAAAAACCATGACTACTTACAACAGTTAGTTAGGGGCTTTGGTTTAAAGAGACCTAGTTTGGCTCTCACGTCTACATGCTAGACACCTGGCCCTGAGCACATTGCTCAACTTCTCTGAACTTGTGGCTCATAACCTATGAGAGAAATCTTGGGGGTTCCAGGGTGGATTGGTGAGACTACAGGTTGAGGGGACTCCCAATTCTGGAGGTGCAGGGAAGGCTCCTAAAGTCCTTTGTCCTCACTAAGCCTTGGTCCCAGTTGTCTCAGGAATTTAATACCCTCCCCAGGCTTAAGGAAGAGCAGCATGGAAGAGGCGGGCTCCCCATTCCCTGTACCTGCACTGCACCACAAAGGTTCTCTGATGCAGTAGGGAGAATACAATTCCCTACAGGACCCCACAGTTGTTCCTGCCTTTTGTGCTGCCCCCAAGGTGGAGGTTGCCCCCCCTGAGTGGGATTCAAAGACTGAGGGGCTGGAGTGGCTCAGTGACCCAGCACTTGCCTAGCACTGCCAACACCCTTCAAGGTCTGGCAATCTCTGGAGAGGAATTAGTGATGGAAGCCAAAGCTCCTTCACCACTAGAGTCGTTCAGACACTAGATGGTATGCCTTTGTAAAAAGGTCAGTGGGCAATTCTATACAGCCCAGGCCTTTCCTCCTAGGAAGTACCCATTGCCCAACATAATACACCAAGGTATGTGTGTGTCTGCGTGTGTGTGGTAGTGGGAGCCACATTTCCTCTAGAGCTCACAGACTGGCAGACTCAAAACTCCTTCCCTGCTTTTCATCACCAACAGGACAAAACCCAGTCAGAATCCATGTCAGAATTTTCTTGGCTCTGTTAGTTTATACCATTTTGTTCTAGACTTGGCTAGATGTTTCCACTCCTTGGCTTGGCATCCAAAACTCTGTACAAGCTGGCTTTTTCCATGGCCATCTTGAATGGCTGCAACCAACAGCACTTCTGGAGCTTGCTGCCAACATGGCATGAAGATGGCAAAAAGCATGCTCTGAGGAGCACTGAACCCCTAGCTCTGCCATAGACTACACTGCTGTGTGATCGTAGGCAAATTCCTCCATGTCATTGTCTTCACAGGCCCATGGGCCCTGTACGTTGAGGACACCAATGATTCTCAGATAACAGCAACAGGTTACCTTCCATTGCCAGCTTATGTGACAAGTGACTCACCTGGCATCCAGTGTGACCATCTATAAATGAAGTAATGAACTGTATTAACCACACAGCACACAAAGGCCTGAAAACAGAAGGGACCTGAAGAATGACTGGTCACTATGGCAGGCCCTTGTCCCACCCCTGGAAACTATGTCATGTGTGTTTACTCTAGTGTTCCCGCAGCATCTCTCACACGGTTGGGCTATGACATCACAAAACACACAGCCTCGGGGAAAAAAATAAACCCACACCCAGGGCCAAGGGAAAGGTCAGGGTGTGCACAGGCTTTGGGGGGAGGGTGGGAACAGGGGATTCCAAGTTCTCTGAAGAGGCTGGAAGGGGAGCCTGTGGTGGTCAGCTGGGTGTGGCTACCACTATGAGTCAGACCTGGCTGGGCTGGGTGTCACTGTCCCTCTTTATTTCAGGGTGAATTATTCCTTAAGCAAAACATCACCCGGCAATGTCTGGAAGAAATGAAGTCTACAGACAACCTAAATCTGCCTACCAGCACTGTACAGTGGGCAGCTAGTACCCACTGCAGATATCTTAGGAGTGGGCACAGGGCACAAGGAAGGGCCCAGGTTCCAGGTAGGGATCATTGGTAGACACCTTAAAAGGTACTGAGGATCTGTAGGAGAGTACAGGGCTTTCCCAAAGGAGATCAGCCATACCCTGCCCTGAATGATTCCACCCCATACCCTAGAACTGTTGGGACCTATATTTTCTTTGGTAAAACAAGGACATGGGCAAAAAAATTTCTCTATCTTTAAAAAGAATGTCCAAAGCAGTCATAGGTGGCTTAAAAGGTCATGTTCACAGACCTGCTGGTGTCTGGAGATTCTGAGCCACAAGCAGCCCCAGGGCAGCTGCCAATCCCCTTGTAGGATAGCTTATACAATTGTATGTCCATAACCCCATGAACTATCTCAAAGAAAATCCTGGTGCTGAGACTCCAGGCTATTTTTCCCTGCTTCTACCTCCTGGTTTTGTTCTGCAACCTAACAAGGCCCAAGGTCTCTTCTGAACCCCTCTGTCCTGTCTTTCCCAGATTCCCTACTGAATCTACTGAATTGAACTAGCCCACCAAGTGACCAGCTCAGGATCAACAAGGAAGAGGAAGCCTGTTCCATCTTGGGACCACCCTCTCCAGGGACAAAGGCCTTACTCCTGGCAATCCCTGAGTGTGAGCAGACTAGCTTTGAAGGCCCGTAAAGAACCCCAGGCCCAAACCTTTGGGAAGGGATAGGGAAGGAGCCAAGGTCTATTGCGTGGCTAAGGCCAAGCAAGGCTTCTGGTACAGGAGTTGAGATAGGGGGAGCTCAGACCAGCACCCTCTCCTGGCACAGCTGAGATGCCTATTCCTTCTCAGCTGTTGAGAACGTGCAAGGAACAGGAAGACAAGAAGTAGCTACGGAGGGAGGCAGCGCTTGCTTCAGGGTGTGGTTCCTGCTCAGCAGGTGAGGCGTGAAGTTCTAGAATGTGGTCAGGCAGTAGAGCAGGGAAGCACAGGAGCTGACCACAGGTCAAGAGGCTCAAGGTTGCCAGCATCAACCAGAAGAGGGGCTTGGAGCTGCAGAGCTCAGCACAGAGGTCCCAGAGGCCTCAGTGGGAAGAGTCCTGGAGATGGGAAGAGCTAGACGAGGTCTCATCTATAAAATGTGGCTATCGTGAGAACACAGCCTGCCCTACCGTGACTGAGATGTTGCTCCGTGGGGCTTCAGTCACCTCCTCTGCTCCATGGGAAGCAGTGCAAAGAGTCAAAAGGGTGAATGCAGGAAAAGCCCTCAGCACAACATTCTGCAGAGGAAGCGAGTGTCACCTGCTAGGTGCTGAGGAAGTACTGCCTTGGCTGCCATCACAGCTAACACCTGCCCAGGACACCCCCAGCTGATACTGACAGCAGTTGCAGGAGTTGCTAGAGACAGCCCCTACTCCTCTTCTGCCCTCCCCTGTGAACATAGGTGCCCATTCAGATCACAAAGTGGAGGGTGTAGGTGAGCTGGTGGCCATTGTCCCAGGCATACAGCATCCTCTCCTTGGGGTTGTAGTCAACTTGAGTGGTATAGGAATACTCATTGAGGAAGGGCAGCTGCGGGCGGGCATCAGTGCCTGTGTGGGTGTCAAAGGCATAGGCCACCTGCCCTTCGTGTTGGTTGTAAGTATCCACAGCGTACAGGACACCACACACCAGGAAGCAGTTCCCATAGGAATTCCTCCTTAGTCGTGTCTTCCACGTGGTCTCTTGGTGCACAGAGAGGTCTCGAGGGTCTAGGCGGCTCAACACAATCACCTCATGCTGGGTTTCATCTCGCTCATCCACAGCTGGGTAGATGACCCACAGACCACTCTCATCTACAGCAAAATCAATGTCTGAGTGGCCACGCCACTTCCAGGGTGTGGTGTCCTCGTAGACCACATCAGGCAACAGTGCCCAGGAGGCCACAAAGCGCTGGCGTAGGTCATATTTGATGATGTTCTTGGTAAATGCACGGTTGTAGTAGAAGGCACCCTGGTACACCACATGGCCTGTGCCTATCCAGTTGTAGGGTAGCTTGTACATGTTACTCCACCGACCTGCATATGGAAAGGAGAGGGTCATACTAGAGTGCCCTGGCAGCCCCAGCCACGTGTGCTGTGTAGTTTGACGCAATCTAGAGGAACTGCCCAGACTGGCCTGTGGCCACATCTGGGAAAATTGTCTTGCTTGATGATAGATGTTGGAGGGCCCAGGCCACTGTGGGTGGTACCATGCCTAGGTAAGTGGCCAAGGCTCTATAAGAAAGAAAGGGTTTCTATGTAGCTTTGGAACCTATTCTGGAACTAGATCTTGTAGACCAGGCTGACCTCGAACTCACAGAGATCCACCTGCCTCTGCCTCCTGAGTTCCCAGCAGTGGGCGACAGGCTTCTTTGGGCCCCCAGACACCCTTCCTTAGGGCAGGAGGCTGCCTGGAGGACAGGCTGGGCACTGGAAACCATAGGCACAGGAAGGCTGAGTCTTACGGGACACCCCTTGTCACAGGCCAACCACACTCTTCTCCCTTCCCCCTTCTACTCAGTTTCCCAGACCTTGTTTGAAATTTTCCAGGTTCCGAAACTCCACCAGGCTGTTTCCATAGTAGTAGTTGGTGACGTAGATCCTGTCATCTAGAGCTGCAGGGTCCTTCATCCAAGCCCCTTCATGGCGCCCATAACTGTGGTGCTTCACAGGGGGGTCCACAGCTCGGAGGGTGCCCTCACAGCTGTCCTCCTTACCTGTGAGGAGGAAAGGACACAGCATTTGATACACAGAGCCGCTAGTTACAAGCCAGAGCACTGACTCTAGGAAGATGATCCAAGTCCATCTTTTCTTTGTTTTTATTTTTCAAGACAGGGTTTCTCTGTGTAGCCCTGGCTATCCTGGAACTGGCTCAGTAGACCAGGCTGGCCCCAAACTCAGAGATCCACCTGTCTCAGCCTCTGGAATGCTGGGATTAAAAGCATACACTACATGTCTGGCTTATTCCAGTTTACTTTAACTCTCCCAAAGGTTTTGTTGGTGACCTTTGGCCTATGAGCAAAACAATGCCTGATCACTGGAAAAAGCAGGAACATCCAGAAAGGGGAATGGAGAAGATGCATACCATTCAAAACTCCAGCATCCACGGTATGTGAAAATAAAACACAAAAAAAGGGGTTCATCTCAGAGAAGTAGAGACTAGAACGGCAGGGAGTGGTGGGCTTGGGAGACGCCGACCAAAACTTCAGAAGTCCCGTTTGACAGGAGATGAGTTCAGGGTGTCTCCTAATGCCTGAAAATTGAGGCTGGTTGTTGGGGGAAACGCCTGTAACCCTCGAATTGTGGAGGCTGAGGTAGGAAGACAGCCATTGCTGAGAATTTGAGGCCAGCCTGGGTTATATAGTGCCAGGCCAGTCAGCTATATGGCAAGACCCTGTCTCAAAAAGGAAGGAAAGAAGTGGGGTGGTGGTGGCACATGGGATTAATCCCAGTACTTGGGAAGCAGAGGCAGGTGGATCTGAGTTCAAGGCCAGCCTGGTCTGCAGAGTGAGTTCCAGGACAGCCAAGACACAGAGAAATCCTATCTCAAACAAAACAAAACAACCCTCCCCCACAAAAAAAAAAAAGAAAGGAAGGAAGGAAGAGGAAAGAAAGGAGGAGGGAGGACAGTCCTAAGATGAATTCTAGTATACAAAGCAACTTCTGAATACATGATGCTTCCTTCCCTATCTTCCTTCCTTGCATGAAGTCACACAGACTTTTAAAAATACATGGCTTTCTGTACCCTGTTTTCTCCTGCTGCTGACCGATTTCTCACGTCACTAAATAGTCTTTAATGATGGGACGCCTGGGTCCTCCTGCCGCCACCAGACAGCTGTGCCCTTTAATTTATCCATGCTCCCCACCCCAGTTTCAGCTCTTAGGTTATTTCCAGTTTTCTGGCACCAGGAACTGTGTTGGGAGGAAGCCATATTAGTTGCAGCTGTTGTCCACGTTGCTTCTGGGTCCGTCTGGAAAGACAGGCGTGAAAGAGCTGACACTGGGCCAGAGTGAGGAAAGGGTCTGAAGACTTGCAATGACAGGCGGTCATAGCCCTTCAGAAGGACTGATCAGTGAGATACTGAAGACAATATCTACTGTGTGACACAAATTATATCTATCAATGTGGACATACAGACAGACAAAGAGCCAGGCATGGTAGCACACGCCTTCAGTTGCAGCACTCAGGAGACAGAGGCAGGCGGATCTCTGAGTTCAAGGCCATCCTGGTCTACAGAGTGAGTTCCAGGACAGCCAGGGCTACACAGAGAAACCCTTTCTCAAAAAAACAAAAACAAAAACAACAAAAAAACAAAAACCGAAAACCAAAACAAATGAGCAAGCAAACGCAGAAACCAAAAAACAAACAAACAACAACAAAATAAAACAAAACAAAATAAACAAACAAAAAATACAGCCAAAGAGTACTGGGGGTGCAGCTCAGAGGTGGCAGCTGGGCCATGGGCTCAGTCCTGACTCCTTGGAACCCAAACAAATCAGTGGCTGGATTTAGTGGTAGGTATCCAGTTCACATTTTAAAGAGAATTTATTGCAACTATACCTGTTTGACAGTCACTTTAAATGTTGGCATTTTTCTGCAAAGGCTCCTGGGATAACTATGTTAGGCTATGAGGGGACAAACCTATCCCATAGTCTTTTTCCACATAATTCTTTTAAAGCACAAAGCTCAAGCTAAGAGTGCTTGCTGTGCAGTCTTGAGGATTTGTGTTTGGAGCACAGCACAGTTCTAGCAAGTGGGGCACCCCTCCCACACCTGTTGTTCTGTTGGAAGCTCTGCCTCAGGTCCCCTCCTTCCTCTCCAAACCCTGCTCCCCCCACCGCAGCTGCTCAAGACCCCGCCTACAGGGTATTTAAGCTCTGGTCCATATAACTGCCCTGTGATTAATTTCTCCTCTTTCCCAGAGACCACCTGGGGATACTTTGCTCAGATAACCCTGGTCCTTTACCTTTAATTTGGGTTGATTTGGCTTACTGTTTTGGTGGAGAAACCCAATACTGGGGATTCAAAAATGCTTATTGCCTGTGACCCCAGTTCTGAGGGGTACACAGACAGCAGTTTGCTGAAATTTTCTTACTTTCAGGCTAGCCAAGAAAACACAAGCCATAGGTTTAGGGAGAAACCTTGCCTCTAAAAGGAATAGTTAGTGATTGAAAGGGTCTCTCTCTCTCTCTCTTTCACACACACACATACACACACACACACACACACACACACACACACACACACGCCTTTTAAAAAAATAAAAAATTTCAAAGTATGCCAGGCGTGGGGGCACGTGTCTGAGGAGGCTAAGGCAGGAGGGGTGAGCTCCAGGATAGCCTGAGCTACGGTGAGACCCTGCCTCAAAATAACTAAAACCCCAAACAACAACAAACCAAACAAAAAGACATCAACAATTTGATAAAACTGAACATTCTTGGATCAAGAGCCAAGCAAGACATGAGCTGGATTTAGGTATAAGCCGACTGAGTTTTCTGACTCTTAGGAGACTTACTCACCTTGGCTTGGGACTTTTGGATGCAAAGGTGGCTCAGTGTGCCAGGGAGGGGTGCTGGCAGGACTTGGGGTGGAAGTAGAGATGTGAGGGGTCAAGCTGGGTCCTTCTGAAGCCTTCAGCATGACTCCATTATGTTTGGCGGAGTTTGGTTCTAGAAGCTTGGCCTCCATCTTGGGTGGTACTTTCTCCAGCCAGGAAGTGCCCTTGAGGGTGTTGTCTGTGGAGAGAAGATGACTTAGTGGCCATGCCCCAGAAGTGCAGATGCACAGCTTTGCCACAGACCTCCTCAGGGTCTTCTCTGGCCATGGAGGAGTTGAAAGGCCTCAAGAAGGAGATGGGTAGACTTCCTAGTCAACAGGATAGGACTTTCCGATGAGCACTCTGGCCTGGGGCCCAGCTTTGCCACTCCTTTACTGGGTGAGTTTTTAAAGAGCAAGCCCTTACCTCCTTGGGTTTGCACCTCTGTAAAATGAGTTTCATAACCATAGTGCTGATTAGAAGAATATGTTTATAAGACATTTGTACTGATTCTGCAAACAGGTGGTGGCAAATACAAGGTTCTTTTTTTCTTCTAAGTGTTAAGTATGTTGTTCCAACTCTGTCACGCCTTAAACTTAGTTCCACAGGCAAAACTCCTTGTTTAGGATTGTAGACTTTCTCTCAGTCACCTTCCTGGGAACCTTGATAGCCTTGAACCTCCTTCACTAGTGACTGTCACCTCAAACTAGGACGGGATGGGTGCAGCTAGTGTCTTGTCAGTTCTAGTCCACAGATCTCTACACCTGCCTCTGCCCCTCGCTCATTTCCGATACTTACTTCTCTAGCTGCGTTTGTACCTTCCAGATCCCAAGTGCTAGTACAGGCTCAGCTGAGTGGGTTCCTCTTTGCCTGCAGTTGGGTAGGCCCCTCTGTCCCCACACCGGAGACCCAGTGGGAGCAAAGCCTCTTTGCTCAGGGAATCCACAGGGAACACGGCCTTGGCAGCCTGTCAGGTCAGGAGGTTTATTCCCATGAGCATTCTTGGCAGAGTCAGATGCCCAAAGCTGTGCCTGGGCAGTGGTCCAGCCAGGGGTCAGAGGCCCTGTATTGTGCCAGGCTGGGTTGGCAGGATTCAAGGACAACAGCTGGTATCAGGGACTAGGGGAGGAGGTTACACCCTGAAGGGCTCAGAAATGAAGGGACCTTTTCTTTTACAGGCTCTCTCTCTCTCTTCTTCTCCCTCTCTCTCTTATAAATGTATGGGGTGCACTTGTGTGTGGAAGCCTTCCCAGTGCTGGGATTACAAATGTGTGCTACTGGCCTGGAGAGAAGGCTCAGTGGTTAAAAGCATTGACTATGCTGGGCGATGGTGGCAACGTCTTTAATCCTAGCACTTGGGAGGTAGAGGCAGGAGGATCTCTGTGAGTTAGAGGCCAGCCTGGTCTACAGAGTGAGTTCCAGGACAGCTAAGGCTGTTACACAGAGAAATCCTGGGGGAGTGGGGGGTGGGAGAGCCCTGACCAGTCTTCCAGAGAACCCAGGTTCAATTCCCAGAATCCATATGGAGTTCACAACTGTCTGTAACTTCAGTTCCAGGGGATCTGGCACTCTCACACAGACATGCATGCAGGCAAAACACCAATGCACACACATAAAATAAACAAATCTCTAAAAAAATTAAAAAAGTTATTTTAAAGGTGTGTGTGTGTGGGAACTGGAGAGATGGCTCAGCAGTTAAGAGCACTTGTTCTTCAGAGAACCCAGGTCCAATTCCCAGCACCCACATGAATGTTCACAGCTATATGTAATTCCAGTTATAGGAGATCTGATGCCCTCACATAGGTAGACATACACACAAGCAAAACACATAAAATAAAAATAACACATAAAATAAAAAGAAATAAACAACACTCAAACCAAACAAAATAAAACAATAAAAACAAACAAGCAAGTCTAGGCTACCATACCCAGTATTTTTTAAAGTGGCTTTTGGGTATCAAATGTGGGTCCTCATGCTTTTGAGCCAAGCACTTATCTGACTGAGCTACTTTTTAGTTCCTGTGGTGGGAGTTTCACCTCCTCAGTAAGATCTTGGGTGTGCTAGATAAGCATCTGTCCCTACCACTGAGCCACAGCCTCAGTCCACTGCTATTTCATATTTTAAGACAGGGTCTCAGTAAGTTGCCTAACTTACTCTTGAAATCACTCTGAGTACCAGGGAGACCTTGAACTTAAAACAATATTGTAGGGGCTGGAGAGATAGCTCAGCGCTTAAGAGCCTAAGGACCAGGGTTCAATTCACCCATATGGCAGTTCACAACTGTCTGTAACTCCAGTTCCAAGGGACCCAACACCCTCACACAGACATACATCTAGGCAAAACCCAGTGTACATTAAGTAAATCTTTAAAACAACAACAACAAACAATATCCTAGCGGTCAGTGCTACCAAGCCTGGAGTAGCCTGTTGTGGCTGTTTTTAAGTCAGGCTCTTACTGTATAGTTCAGGCTGCCCTTGAACTCCTGACTCAAGCTCTTGAGTGCCTGGGATTTCACCTCTGAGCCTGACAGGAGGGAATTCTTGAAGAATATTGGACTCTAACTGCTTGACATCTCTGCCTTTGGAAGAACCTAGTTACTTCTTGTGTAGCCCTTGGCTGTGGCCCAGGTGGAGACACCAGGGACCAAGCTGGCAGGAAAAGGGCAGGGTCTATGGGCTCTTCTTCAGGAAAATGACACAGGAGAGAACTGGAGAGGCCAGTCCAGAAGTGAGAGGGCTCCCCAGCGGCCCACTTTACTCTCCAAAAGCCCCACGTTCTCCCATCTCCACTGTCACAGGTGCAGCTCCTCCCACAGAACTGCAAGCTCCATGGCGGGCAGGATCCACGTCCACCTCACTCTGTGACCTTGTACATAGCTGACTGACAGCAAACCTTTGAACCAAAGTCCAGAAAAGGTGAAGACAGCTGTAAGATACTGAGAGAGGCCTCTTGTGTTGCCTCTGTTATCTCCCCATCAGCAACCCTACCTGGGGTCTTCTACCCATTGTGTGATTGAGCGAAGGACCCTAAAAAAGCAAACAATGGTGCTGTGAGCTGTGACTTTGTGGCTGCTGAGAAGGCAGGTGGATCTCTGGAGGTGGCCATCCCTCAAATAGGCCCCACTCCCTCCCACTCACCAGCCGTGGCCTTCGGTTCTTCTTGTTTGGCCTCCTGCCTGCCCGCCTTGTAGTAGGTGAAGCCTCGGATCATAGCCTGCTGCTGGGCCAGGGCACGTGGCCTGGCTGTGGGGTGGGGTAATCTGCCCTTGATGCTCTCCTTCCTCAGCTTCTCCACCTTCAGCTGCTTCTCCTTGGGAGGCTTTGCAAGGTCCTTGTCTGAGAAGCTCTTTCGTATGCTGCCATATTTGTTGAGGTCTTTGCCTTGCCCTCCAGCTGTGTCCTGGGAAGAGCAGAAGTCTCAGCCTTGGGTGACAGTATACTCACAGACTGGGAGTCACAGCTCGGTGTGTGGGAGCTGGAGGTGGTCACAGTGTATGTGAAGTTCCACAGTGGATATATCCAATAATTTGTTTGCCTCTGTTTCTCCCCTTAACTTTCTAGTTTCTCTGCAGGCTTGAGACCCAATCTGGTGGCTTACATACTCATTCCCAACTCCTGTCCACTTGTTCTCCTGGCTTGACTGACAGTTTGGCTGCTGAGGAGGCCTCCTACCCTTGTCTCTCACTCATTGGTCTTAGCATATGGGGAAGGGGGAGGTTCTTGAGTCTCTTTACAGAGTACCCAGAATGCTCCCCATGTTAGTTTTGAAATCACAGCATCCTGAGAAGCCGTTTCAGGCCCATGTTGGTCTGGCTAGGCCTAGGGAACGCCATATCTAACATTTTGTGAGCTTTGTTATTTCACTTCCTACTCAAATGCTCTGAGGCTGGCTTGGCACAAGAACACAGGGCCTGGGACACCACCCTTGTGAGACAGGCAGATAAGCTTGTACAGCATCTGATGGCTTCTGAGCAGCGGCCAACGTGAGACTCGCTTGCACTTGCAGAGCTGGCCTCTCGCTGGCAGCCACTTCCTCATGCTTTCTTGTGTCTAGGCAGGCCCACCTGCAGCCACCGACAGTGCTACTCACACTGTCAGCACAGGAGGTGCAAGTTGAGGAGGAAGGGCTGGGGCTGGGCAGTCACGAAGGCCCGCTGCAGCCCTGGCTCAGCCACCCCCGCTCCCTGTGACCTCTCTCCAGGTTTCTTCATGTGCCAAGTAGGCAGGAGGTCAATTCTCCGTGCAGGCTGTGGGATGAACTAACACTGTTTGTGAGGGAGTCAGGCTCAGAGGACTCCTAAAAATATCACCCGAAAATGACTGATCTGAGGGGCACCAAAAGGGCACTACTTGTTGCACTCCTGGCCAAATGACATACTCTGAGTATCACCCAAGGAAAGAACATTGACTACCTGACTTATCTGGGAAGTAGGAGGTCAATTTTTCTACCTGCAGGGGTGCACTGGCTTTTTTTTTTCCAGCTTGACACAAGCTAGGGTGGTCTGTGAAGAGAGAACCTCATTGGGGAAAATGCCTCCACCAAATTGGTTTGTAGGCAAGTCTGCGGGCATTTTCCTGATTAACAACGGATTGGATGGGCCCAGCCAGCTGTGGGTGGTGCTATCCCTATGCAAATGGTCCTGGGTTTTATAAGAGAGCTGGCTGAGTAGCCCAGTAAGCAGTGTTTTTTCATGGACTCTGTGGAGTGAAATTTTGTTTGTGTTTTAACAAATAAAGCTTGCCTGAAGGATCAGAGACACAGTGTAGACAGCCACCTCATGCCTTTACCAATGCTCAGATGGCTGCTTCAGTCCACACTGAGCTCCTCTCTCCTCCCACCTTATATTCCTGTCTCTGCCCAGCCATATTACCTCCCACCTCCGTCTCCCTGGTGCTGGGATTACAGGTATGGGCCACCACTGCCTGGCTCTGTTTCTCTTTGAGACTGGATCAATCTTGTGTAGCCCAGGGTGGCCTTGAACTCACAGAAACTTGTCTACTTCTGTCACCAGAGTCCTGGAATTAAAGGTGTGTGCCACCACTCCCTGGCCTCTAGTGGCTTAGCTCTGCACTCTGATCTTCAGGTAAGCTTTGTTAAAACACAAAGTATTACCACACCTCTGTTTCAGGTCCTGCCTTGAATTCCCACCCTGACTGTCCTCAGTGATGGTGTATGACCTGACACCTCCCACCCTGACTGTCCTCAGTGATGGTGTATGACCTGACACCTCCCCACCCTGCTTTTGCTCATGGTCTTTATCACAGCAATATTTATGAAGGCAAACTAGAACAAGGGGATTTAAGTTTGTGCAAAGACATGCTATTTGCTATGGGTAAGATATTAGTCTTCAGAGGTCCCTGTAGTACTGCTCACTTACCCTGCATCCACCCCAGGGCCCAGCCACAGCAGGAGCAGCTAGAAGCAGTCCTGCAGGAATACTGGCTTGGTTCTCTAAGATCAGAGGGAGATTCTCACAACCTCATTTCCAGTACTTTGGCAACTGGGGATAAGAAAAAATACCCAGTTTAGGGGCCAGCCATGCCCCTGGATTGAATCTGCAAGGGTGCCCCAGCTTACCTGTGCTAGCCACAAAGTAAAAATAGACACTCCCCAGTTCCTGCCCTGCACACCGTGGACTCTCCTAAGCCTCCAAACACATCCAAGCCCATGTCCTCAAGCCCAGCCACCTTCTGTCCCTGTGACCAGAGCAAAGGTCTCACCTGAGCTTTGCTGTCAGAGCTTGAGGCTGAGGCAGTGGAAGGGACGGCCGCTGCATCCCTCTGCAGCAGCTGGAGGCCCAGGCTGGACAGGTCCTTCTTAATGCTCAGCATGATGGCTGACTGGTTCTCATAGCTCTTCAGCTGCTCACTGAGGTGGCGTATGCTGTCTTTCACCACCTCGTTCTCCTGGCTCAGGTTGGCCTTAATGCTCTGTGGGGCAGGATTCATGGTCATTCCTGGCCCTGATTCTTCTGAGCTACCACCCTAGAAGGGCATGCCAACTTGGCCATCAAGACTCAAGGGGCATAGATATAAGTGGCACTGGTGAACAGGGTGGAAGAAAACATGTCCTGTAAGACCTGTAGTTAATGAATTTTATTCTCATGACCAAATGAATGAAAAATAAGTAATATATGTTTATATTAATAAAAGAAAAAGATGTGAGTAGGCCAGGTATGGTGGCATATGCCTTGAATCCCAGTACTAGGGAGGCAGAGGCAGGCAGATCTCTGAGTCTGAGGCCAGCCTGGTCTACAGAGGCAGTTGCAGAGCAGTGTGAGAGCACATATAGGTAATACTGTGCCAAGAAAAACTCTCATGTCAGCTTCCCCAGCTGGCCTGATCCAACAGGTCTCAGATAATCTAAGTACTGTGACCCCCAGCTTGGGGTTTAGTCAGGGTAAGTCTTCCCTCCTGTGGCACAGGATGCCCAGTCACCACCTCCTGTGGCACAGGATGCCCGGTCACCACCTCCTGTGGCACAGGATGCCCAGGCACCACCCCCTCGGGAAAGGAAGTCCCCACGCCTGCTCCTGGCAGCTGCATGTCACTAGATCCCTGGTGCTCAGAGGCCGGATGCAGGAAATGGGTGGAGGGTGGAGGCCAGGCGATGCCAAGGGAGGCAAGCCTTGAACCTTCAGCCTGGACCTCCGGGCTTGTCCAACCGTTCTTATACTCAGAGGGCAGTCGTCCAGAATACACAGCTTGTTCAGTCTCTGCCTTTGCTTCTACACAGGTGGTGCTGGGATTGTCAAATCCGCTGGGGCTTGGTCAGGTGCCCAGAGGCACAACTGATACAACAATCCTCCGGGAGCGGTACCCCAGACTGTGTGCAGTGTGGACCCTGATGTTGGCAGCACCCCTCAACACTCCTTTCACACTACCAAAGAGTACCTCAGTTTCTTTATCCAGGCTTTTAGCTTCCTTGGGTTCTTGAAAGCCCCAGACCTCTATCCCAACGGCAGGACCCTGCAGCTCACACTCCCTTCCCAGCTCCCTGCTGGGGTTTCCTTCCTACGGCCACCAGGATAAAACAGAATGTCCCAGGCCCCTTTGGATACAGCCCTGGGCCCCTGGCCCTGCCCTTACCTCCTCCAGCGTGTTCATCTGGGAGGCCACCTTGTGGATGTAGGCATGTACTTTCATCAGATCCATGCTGTACAGGGCACCCTCCAGGAGATCCACCATAGACTGCAGCTGGAGGTGGGGTGGGATAGGGAGACAGATGGTTCTGACCTGAACATATCAGGCCAGAGGGCACCAAAGGAGTTCCACTGCAGGAAAGAAGCCCAGAATCCCAGGGTCTCACAGTGGCGTGGGCTCCAGCCTGCTCATAATCACAGGACAAGGAACAGATAAGATTTTATTGATGCATTTTACAAATATGCATATTTGTGTTTTCTCTTTTGAAGTGCTGGGGATGTATCTGAAGGTTTTCTACATACTAGGCAGATACTACACCATTGGGTCACATCTCCAGGAAGTGGGGGTTATATGTAGGTGATATATATATATATATCCAGTTTCCATTTGATGGGACCATTCAAGTTCCTCTCTGATGAAATATTTTGAAATACACAATTAGCTGTTATCATCCACATCACCCTTTTGTATGATGGAACAGGGAGTCTTCCTCTGACCCACACTATGTGCCCAGCAATCATCCTCTCCATGCAAGCCTATCTTTTGAGTGACAAACTGGCTAGACTCCCAAGC
This sequence comes from Ondatra zibethicus, assembly GCA_004026605.1. Taxonomy (NCBI): domain Eukaryota; kingdom Metazoa; phylum Chordata; class Mammalia; order Rodentia; family Cricetidae; genus Ondatra; species Ondatra zibethicus. Next base: position 119,894 of record PVIU01003835.1, on the reverse strand, counting down.
TACAGTCGTCTCCAGAGGCAGCCCTGCAGCATGGCTGGTAGCCGTGGGCTCCTAGGAGTCAGGCTGCAGCTGTCCCTTGGCCACAGTTTTACTTGGGAAGTCTCCCCTCATGGCCCTGCTTTATGTACTTTGCTATTGTGTCTCTGGGGGACACTTTTATTACTTGCTTTTTGGTCATGAATCACTGGACAACAGGTGTCCCTGCTTTAATTGATCGACCCAACCCAAACATGAACCTTTTTACTTTTTCTTTTTTAGATTTTTTTATTTTATGTGTATGGTGTTTTGCCTGTATGTATGTCAGTATATCACGTGGGTACTTTGGAGACTAGAAGAGGCCATTGGATCCCCTGAAATTGGAGTTTGTGAGCTACCATGTGAGTGCTGGGAATCAAACCCCGGTCCTTTTTTTTTTTTTTGCAAGAGTAGCCAGTGTTCTTAAGGGAGGCACCATCTCTCCAGCCCCAGTGGGTTAGTTTTGTCTGAAGTAAGCTCGAGAGGAGCACACACTGGCAGAGGGTCTCCTGAGCCTGTGCTCAGAGCCGCGTGAGCGGGGGTATGGAGCTCTGCCCGTTTTCCTGCTGAGTGAGAGGCGCAGGGGCAAACAGCTTGAGGTGCCTGTGGCAGAAATCAGTGCAGAACAGGAGAAGAGATTCTGATTTTCCATGATGTTATGTAGCCCCTCGGCAGAGCAATTTTATTTGGGTTGACACTCATAACAGATTAGACTTCAAATTTGGCATGCCTGCTTCCGCCCTCCCTCCCTCCCTCCCTTTCCTCCTCCTCCTCTCTCTCTCTCTCTCTCTCTCTCTCTCTCATTTCTTCTGGGATTAAAGGCCTGAGACGGTGACCATGACAAGCCCCCTTCCTCCGGGTGCTGTCAGAGGGACTGGGGGTGACATCCTCAATCCACCCAATCTTCATCTCTGAGCAAGCAAGAGCTCCGAGGGCTGACTGAGCTTTAGGTCCAGAGGTCTTGGTCCTGTTTCTTCCTGTGGCGTGGAGTTTCATATGTGATAACCCAGCTCCTTGCACCTCTGGGCCACATCCTGGGTAGCCAACGTGGCTGCATATGAGAGGGCTCACCTCTTTTCTTTCTTTCTTTTTTTAAAGATTTATTTATTTATTATGTATACAGTGTATTATATGTATTACAGATGGTTGTGAGCCACCATGTGGGTGCTGGGAATTGAACTCAGGACTTCTGGAAGGGCAGGCAGTGCTCTTAACTGCTGAGCCATCTCTCCAGTCCTGAGGGCTCACCTCTTGATAGACTTTTTCAAACTGTAGTTGTTTTTAATTTGTGTGTGTGTGTGTGTGTGTTTACGTGAGTGCAGGTGTGCTCAGAAGCCAGAAGAGGATGTCAGATCCCCTAGAGCTAGAATTACAGACAGTAAACTGTCCAACATGAGTGTTGGGAACCAAACTCTAGTCCCCTGAAGGTGGCACAGAGAGCTCTTAACTGCTGAGCCATCTCTCTAGAACAACAGATAGTCTCTTTTTTAAAAAAGTATAATTTATTTATTTTTGTTTTATGTACATTGGTGTCTATATGAGTTTGTCAGATCCCTTGGAACAGAAATTACAGACACTGTGTGCTGGCAGGTAGGTGCTAGGTATTGAATCCAGGTTCTGTGGAAGAGCAACAGGGCTCTTAGCCACTAAGTCACAGCTCCAGCTTCCCTTCCCCGCCCCCTTTTAAATTGGATCTTCACTACAGAGAGCGATCAGAAGCCCTGCGTCATGTATATGAGGAAATGACAGGTAGCCATGGAACTAAACGGGGCTGGAGAGGGCGCAGACGCATCCAGTCACAGCATTCCACTAATTTCTGTCCAGAACGCTCCATCTGCCTGAGGACTCCTATGCATTGCTCAGGCCCAGGCCCAGGCCCAGGCCCACTGTTATTCCCACTTTGGGGCTCCCATGATCCCTGGCACAATTCCTAGCCCAGTCAGTACAGAGCATATTGTCATTGTTGGGGCCAGCAGCTGTGTCCTTAGAAGCCTGGTGACTCCTCAAGGTTGGAGCTATGTCTGGCCCATGTCCAGAAAGAAAAAGAGGGAAGTGGTTAAGAGGCATTTTTCTTGGCCAGTCTAGCCAAGAAATGGGGCAGGAGGGCATCCCCTCTCCTTTACGGCTATGTAGCTTAGGCCAGACCACAACTGGAGTTATTCGCATGGATGAAGGGGCTAGGATAGAGACGTATGCTGCAAGGCAAATTCTGTACCCAGGGAGTCCTCTTAACTCCCTCCCTGGGATGTTTATACAAGGCCTCCTGCTGATGGCAGCAGGGCCAACTGAGTGGGAGAAACCCTTGTACTGGCCCCCACTGCCTCTGGCCCATTTTCATTTTGGGGTTTCCCTGGGTACACTTTAGGTAATCACTCCTGCCTCTGGCATGTCCTACCTGCTGGGGTTTTTCTATCTCTAAGGTCAGGTCAAGACCTTGTGGCAAGACCTAGTGTCTGCCATGCACCAAGAAGGCCTAGGGACAGTGACTTGGTGGAAACCTCAGCCTGGTGACCTTTTAGGTGGGCAAATGATCGCAACAGAGAATTTGAGGCTCAGCTCACTCCTCTTGGTGACTTCAGGCAATTTACCACCCTTCTTTGGATTTAGAGACCATTACAAGTAAAGCTGTCGCCATAAGCCCCCTTCCTAAAGGACTCCAGCAAGGATGGCATGAGGCAGCGTTTAGACAGAGGCCTTTGGTGACTTCATAGTGAGCATGCTCACAACTCAGCTGCAGAAGCTGGGCATCATAGGGCATGCCAGCAATCCCAGCACTTGGGAGGCTGAGGCAGGAGGATTGTTGCTACAAGTATGAGGTCAGCCTGGGCTACAGTGTGAGATCTTGGGTCTACAAGTCAAAACAAAAACAGAACCTCCAGCCGGGTGGTGGTGGTGCACGCCTTTAATCCCAGCACTCGGGAGGCAGAGGCAGGCGGATCTCTGCATTCGAGGCCAGCCTGGTCTACAAGAGCTAGTTCCAGGACAGGCTCCAAAGCCACAGAGAAACCCTGTTGCAAAAAAACAAACAAACAAACAAAAACCCAAAACAACAACAACAAAAAACAGAACCTCCAGCTATTGGACCACTCACTTGAGGAGAAACTGAGTTTGTCCCTATAACTGCAGCAGGTCTGTGGGTTAGATGCTGGGCAGGCCCCATGGAGTCAGTGTGATCCAGACACTGCCAAACTGTTAGAGGGTCACTGGCTTAAAATGGGCTACTCCCTCCAAGTTTGATAATTTTGGCATCAATTTATATAGTACAAAAATAAAACTAAAGTTAAATTTAAAGAAAACATTTTTAGCCAAATACTGGAGACAGCACTTCATGGGCCTCTTACTTCTCTGTATGTCTTGCATGCAAAGGAGCCCTTACTTCAGAGTCATCTAGTTAGAGAGAATAGTCTTGGGTCATGAGATAGCATTTCCCTGCAGGGAATGACAGACACAAGGCTCTAGTTCTCTGAACTCAGGGCTCCTCTATCCCATACCATATTGAACACCATACTGACTACAGTATGCTGGAGCACAGCAAACCAGAGAAAGAGAATGGAGATGAGCTGGGAGTCATGAAGTCCCTTGTCTGTGACCCAGGGTTATGTCATCTTGTAAACTTATATGTCAGGTAGCATCTCAGATCATTCATTGTTTCCAACACCAACAGGCCAATGAGATGCATGTTTGGAAGAAACTGTAAGAGAAAAGACTTACAAAGATACCAAGATGAGAGCAGAGAGATGGCTCAGCAGTTAAGACGACTGCTGCTCCTGCAGAGAACCTGAGTTCAGCTCTCAGCACCTGTAACTCCAGTTCCAGGGGATCTGATGCCCTCTTCTGGCCTCCATAGGCAGCAGACATGCATGTGATGCATTTATATACATATAGGCAAAACACTCATATACATTTTAAAATAAAAAAAATAAATTTTATAAGATATGAAACAAACTTACCCTTTATAAGATCTAACAAAGTGGTCTTTTAGAGAAAGGCTGAAGAGCAGGTGGTTTAGACACACATTCAGACACAACAGGATCTGGGTTCAAAGCCCAGCCCCACCTAGCCCACCGAGTACTGGCATGGCGCTGCCCACATGTAATATCAGTACTTGGTAAGCAGAGGTAGGAGGATCAGAGTTCAAGGTCGTCTTGGACTACATAGAAAGTTTGAGGCAAGCCTGGAACCCCTATGTTGATTAAAATAAACAAAAATAACCCTGGCATGATGGTATAAGCCAATCATCCCAGAACTCACGCAGCAGAGGATTGCTGCAAATTCCAGGCTGGCTATCCTGGTATATATAGTGAATTCCAGGCCAAATTGCATAAGCTTGTCTCAAAAAGCAAGACAGGACAAACAAAATAATAATAAAATGCCCCAGCATTTGTAATATTGCTAGGTGAAGGTAAAGAAATGGTTTAGATAACACCCAGGACAGTGAGTGATTCAAGGGGCCCTACTGACTTCAGCTGGTTTCATTCACCTGTGATGCGGATGTCTTGGGAGAGCCAGGTCAACCCCCTCACTGTGTCAGCCTACCTTGAGGAGCTCAGGTGCCTGCTTCTTGAGTTTTTCCATCTTCCACTCATTCTCACAGGGGTTGAGTGAAGAAGGAGGAGCAGTACAGGAGCAGCGACAATCGGTTCCTGAACTCAGGGTCTCCACAGTGTAGAAGTCCTCTGCTCGTCCATGCCCACTTCGTACCCGGTTGCACGCATCCTTGCTCAGTGGTCTCAGAAGGCATTTGCAGCGGCAGTCAGAGCCCTCTGAGGTCATCCGTACCTGGTCCAGGTTGCTGAACACCTACAAAGGGTGGGCAAGTGGGGTTCCATGTGGTCGTACTGTGGTGACAGGGCTGGGTGGCACTTAGAGGTAGCTGAGAAGAGGCAGGGACTCAACAGCATATCACACACAATTACAATTCAAATGTTAATGCCCAGCTGTGGAAAAGTTCAAAACATAGAACTGTGGGTGGCGGTGGTGGCTCACTCTTTTAATCCCAGCACTCCAGAGGCAGAGGCAGGCAGATCTCTGAGAGTTTGAGGCCAGCCTGGTATACAAAGCAAGTTCCAGGACAGCCAAGGCTACACTGAGAAACACTGTCAAAAAGAAAAAGAAAAGAAAAAACGCACACAGCCTGGATCCTGGGTGAGAGGGCAACAGGTAGCATCCTTTTCCTGCATCCGGAAGAGAGGGCTCCCTGACTCTGGCTGGTGACGAGTCAACAAAACACAAAAACAAAAACCAAACAGAACAAAACATAAAAAACAGGAGCTGGCATATACAAAGTGTGCCTTAGGTTTGCGCCATTAACACAGATAAGGACAGGCTTAGAGTCACAAGGTTTTTTGTTTTTTGTTTTTTTTTTTTTTTTTTTTTTTTTTTTTTTTTTTTTTTTTTGCTTTGTTTTATTTTTCAGGACAGCCCTAGCTGTCCTGGAACTAGCTCTTGTAGACCAGGCTGGCCTTAAACTCACAGCCTGCCTCTGCCTCTCAAGTGCTGGGATTAGAGGCGCTGCCCGGCAGGTCACAAGCTTAAAGATGACACCATTTTGAGGTTGAAGACTGGCCCACAACACACCATTGCTCTGCGGCTCCTTCTACTCACTCTTTCAGTTCCACTCATGTATATGATATATTTTGGTCATTTTCTTCCCATTACCCTTTATCATCCCTCTCTCCTGCTGAAACCTTTCATTGTCCCATGTCCCCTACTTTGATGGTGTCTGTGTGTGTCCCACTGAGTTTTAAAATGACACCCCTAAGCCACAATCATTAACTGCCAACTGTCTCATAGTGAGGAGTCGGGCCTCAAGAGCCTATTTTCCTAGGTGACTTCTGCAGAGCTGTTCTCCTAAGCCCTGGGTAGAGGGGACCTTCAACAGGCTCTAGCCCATTTCTTCAGTGGCACAATGGAGTATCCAGACTTCTCAAAGCAGGGAATCACACGAGACAACACAACCTCAAGCCGGTGGTTTCCTTTTCCTCCCTCTCCTCCTTCAACGCCACCCTTGGATGCTACACACCCCAAGACCACATGTGGCCACTTGTTTTGGGGACATCATCAGCTCTGTGTTCTCAGATATCAACCTAGTGAGATGTGAGGCAGGCGCCTTGCACAGATACACCTGGCCTGTACCTCGGGCTCCAGACCCTTAGTGAACTAGTCCCAGCCCAGCTTGCAAAAACTCACCCCAGGGCTACAGCTATTCAGCTACCACTGGATAAGAAACCATGAGGACACAGGTGAGCTCATGGCACCCTGGACCTCTGTTGAGCCCCAAGACGCTGCCTAAGGAAGGGGAATTACACTTTCATTTCCCCTCTAGATCCTCAGATACCTGTGCGAGCCCCTGGCTTCTGCCAGGCCCCGAGTGGGTGACTGCTAGAGGTGCAGGAGAAATAGATCAGGGAACATTTTGACTTCTTCGTTTCTTTTGCTGTTTTTTGAGACAGAGTTTCTCTGTATAACCCTGGCTGTTCTGGAACTCACTCTGTGACTAGGCTGGCCTCGAACTCAGAGATCTGTCTGCCTCTACTTCCTGAGTGCTGGATAAGCCTCCAGCTTATCCTGACTTCTTTAGATACAGAGATGCAACGCAGAGGCTCTGAGAGCACACAGACTGTTGAGGTAGCTTGGAGAAGTGTGCCCTTGTGGAGAGGACATTGCTGGAAAGCAAATCAGACAGGCAAAAACAAGAGAGAGTCTGGCTTTTCGGGAAGCCTTGGGAGCGGGGGTGGGAAGATCACTCTGACTGGTGCTTTCATGGGTGCAGGGTAGCAGGAAATGAAACTACAGACATGGCAGAGCCCAGTCTTAGAGGGTCTAGGGCTGGCTGGCTGATGATCTCAGCTTTCTATTTGAATCTGAAATGTTCCCCAAGATTCTTGTGCTAAAGGCTCCCTGCTGATGGGCCAGGGAGGAGGAATCACAAAAGCTCTGAGCTCATCTGTGGCTTAATCCACTGGTGGATTCATAATTGGATGGCGTTTTTGGGAGGCAGCGCAACCCAGGAGGGGGCCTAGGTCACTGAGGGTGTGCCCCAAAGAGGGGTTCTTCTCTGCAGCCCATTCCGCTGCCTTCCCTCCCCACTCCTTCCAGCTTTCACTGCAGTGTACACCCTCCACAGCTTCACAAGAAATGCAAGTCCACACCACCTGGGCTCACCCTCTTCAATGTGCTATTTTATTTTATTTGGTTTTTTTGAGACAGGGTTTCTCTGTGTAGCCTTGACTGTCCTGGAACTAGCTCTGTAAACCCAGCTGGCCAGGAACTCACAGAGATCCACCTGCTTATGCCTCCTGGGTGCTGGGATTAAAGGCATGTGCCACCACCACCGGGCCCCATGTGCTATTTGATGGCAGGGAAGCTGGAGGCCATGGTCAACCAGGTTAGCCTAGGGCTGACACCTGTGGGCACAGATCCCACCAAGGACACAGGGGGACTGAGAGGTGGAGTGCCGGTCCCAGAGACAGGGCAGGAACACACTGAGCTGTAGGTGATCTGTTTCTCTGGGTGGGTTCACTGGTCTACTTTTTCTATGGTTAGCAACATCCTACAGATGAGAAAATAGCCTCTAAGCCATAAAATGCCAGGTTGGAGAGGTTAAAGCCTGGGCCATGTGGATTTCCTCTGTTTTTTTCCTGCAGCTGGGGAGGGGGCGGGGACAGAACAGGGAACAGTGGGCGGAGAGGAGAGTTAGAAAGAAGACTGCCGTCCTGCTTTCTGTCTTGGTCCTCTGTGGGTGGAGTGTACTCTGGGTGTTGCAGACTATTCCCCTGCTTGTGAACAGACAGCCAGCCTCAGAGGCCTGCTGGTTCCTTAGGCTTCTGCTGGCCCCAAAACCCCACCAGAGAGGAACTCACATCCTCTCAGCTCTGCCAAAACTCCATGATACAGCATTACTTCCCCATCAGGGTCAAAAGCCCAGCAAATAGATGTGTGTGTGTGTGTGTGTGTCTGTGTGTCTGTGTCTGTGTGTCTGTGTATGTATTTTGTGTGGTCAACCCATACAGGGGTCTCCTGGAGGACGCCCACCTATGGACTTTAACCGCCCCCATCCAGCAGCTGCCTCCACACTAGACTACGGCATTCCTTCCTTCTCAGATGAGGTGCTATGTCCTGATGGGGGTGGCCAAGGCTCTCACACTGCCAGGAGCTGGAAGAAAGTCCCTGATCCCAGACCTAGTTGCCAGGAATGTGGCAGGGTCCCACCTCCAGTGGGGTAAAACAGGAGACAGCCAGGCATCATGGTGAAAAGCTATGTCTGAGCTATAGTTTTGATACCTGATACCTCCTTCCTGCATGGTGTTGACCCCTTGGGACCTCAGCTTCCTCCTCTATAAAATGGGGTGGCTATCAATCCCTTCTTGAGCTTGTCATGAAACTGCAGCCATGTATGAAGAGCACCTGGCAGTTATGGCCCAGAGTAACTCCTAATTTAAGTAATCTGTGCTATATCTGTTACTTTTGGAAGCCTCCCCCCCATATTTCCTCCGTGTTTTCCACCTCCTTCTGCCCTTACCACAACTCCATGGTACATTAGAGAAGTCTAGAAGCTTGTCCACACAGTCTGATTCCAAAGATTTGTTTACATGGTGTCCTTGTCCTGAACATCTACAGTCACCAAGCCAAGGCTTCTACCCTAGCAACTGAGCTGGGATTGACAGAGGTCCACACAGAAGGTGGTCATGGGACCTGGCACTACCTCCTTGGCATAAAGGCTGAAGGAAAATCCCTGCCTCAGCCCCCATCTTTCCCTGTAGCTGTGCACAGCACATGGCGCCACCAAAGCTCCCCGATGTATCAGTGGTGGTGGTTAGGGTTTAGAAGGCCTCTGGGTATTTGGAAGGAAAGCTCACAGTGCGACAGACAGCTAGAGGTGTTTTTGAAGAGAGCAGGATAACTGTTGCTAGAGTAAGGGAGTGTTCCTATAATGGCTGGGCAGGCTCCCATGAGGTTGTATTGAGGTTGGGGCCGCCTTCTTCATGACTGTCCCACTTCACCTGAGGCAGTTCACCTGCAAAGACCTCAGATGGAGTCCACCGTCATCTTTCTGGAGGCCCCAAATTCAATCTGGTAAACTCTAGGCAGCATCTTATCCCATCCTGTGTTTACCTTCCGTCCTGTCGGGCGAGGTCTCTGTGCCTCCTTTGGGCCCTGGACAACTTAGTAGTAGTAATGGTTTCCTGAGGTGTTACCCTAAATATGCCCCACTTTTTTTTTTCACACACACTTGTTTTTATTATTTTTTTTAAATTTTTTCCCCATGATATTTATTGAGCTCTACGTTTTTCTCTGCTCCCCTCCCCTGCCACTTCCCTCCCTCCTTCAACCCTCCCCCAAGGTCCCCATACTCCCAATTTATTCAGGAGATCTTGTCTTTTTATACTTTCTACTTCCCATGTAGAGTAGATCTATGTAAGTCTCTCTTAGCGTCCGTATTGTTGTCTAAATTCTCTGGGATTGTGGTTTGTAAGCTGGTTTTCTTTGCCTTTTGTTTAAAAACCACCTATGAGTGAGTACATGTGATAATTGTCTTTCTGTGTCTGGGTTACTTCACTCAAAATAATGCTTTCTAGTTCCATCCATTTTCCTGCAAAATTCAGGCTGTCGTTATTTTTTTCTGCTGTGTAGTACTCCATTGTGGAAATGTACCACATTTTTTTTTTATCCATTCTTTGATCAAGGGGCATTTAGGTTGTTTCTGGCTATGACAAATAAAGCTGCTGTGAACATAGTTGAGCACATGTCCTTGTGGCATGATTGAGCATCTTTTGGATGTATACCCAAAAGTGGTATTACTGGGTCTTGAGGAAGGTTGTTTCCTAATTTTCTGAGAAATCGCCACACTGACATCCAAAGGGGTTGTACCAGCTTGCATTCCCACCAGCAATGCAGAAGTGTTCCCTTTTCCCCACAACCTCTCCAGCAAAGTTGTCAGCAGTGTTTTTGATCTTGGCCATTCTTATAGGTGTAAGATGGAATCTCAGAGTTGTTTTGATTTGCATTTCTCTGATGACTAAGGATGTTGAACATTTCCTTAAGTGTCTTTCAGCCATTTTAGATTCCTCTGTTGAGAGTTCTCTGTTTAGGTCTGTGCTCCATTTTTTTTATTGGGTTATGTGTTCTTTTGGTGTCCAATTTCTTGAGTTCTTTGTTTATTTTGGAGATCAGACCTCTGTCTGGTGTGGGGTTAGTGAAGATCTTTTCCCATTCTGTAGGCTGTCGTTTTGTCTTGTTGACCGTGTCCTTTGCTTTACAGAAGCTTTTCAGTTTCAGGAGTCCCATTTATTAATTGTTTCTCTCAGTGTCTGTGCTGCTGATGCCCCACTTTTGTACCTTGCTACCAACTCCATGACCACAGTCCCATGTCAGTGTTTAGTCCTCTCTGCCAGATTAATTTTCCAAAATCACTTTCTTTGAGGATCTGTTACTCCCTGGCTCCACAGATCTTAGTTCCATAATGTCTCCATTAGTTCTGGGCTGGGCTGGGCCGTCCCTATGAAGTATCTGGGGCTGTACTTGGAAAGTGCAGATGTCTCAGTGTCCCAGAGTGATTATTATTATTATTACTATTATTGTTGTTGGGTTTTTGAGAGACAGGGTTTCTTTGTGTAGCCTTGGCTGTCCTGGAACTTGCTCTGTAGACCAGGCTGGCCTCAGACTTACAGAGATCTGCCTGCCTTTGCCTCCCGAGTGCTGGGATTAAAGGTGCGCCACCACTGCCCCAGTGTGATTCTTTAGGGTATTCAGATCTATTCCCTGGAGAGAATATGTATGTGATGTTGAATGTAAAATGCTGGGCATGGACCTTAGTCCCAGCATTCTATGCTCTCACAGGAGTGTTGAGAAAGGTCCATTCCTTATAGAGAGATGGTGGGGTTTTGCTTAGCTTGACACTGTACACAAAGAATGACATTACCATGTCATTCTGCCTTTTCTGCTCAGAGGCCTGCTGCCAATCACTCCCAAGTGCGGAAACTCTGGTAGTAGATGTGAAGCAATACCTAAGCCCCTGGGACTGGCCTGCCTGGAACATCTGACCTGGCCCAGGAAACCACAGCCTGCTGGGCTAAGCCTGGACTGGTCCCTTGCTCTGGCTCCCACAGGAAACAGCCTTCTCTCTTTGCTCAAGCCCTTTCTGTCCTGGCATGTATGAAGAGTGAGGTCCCAGGAGCTCTTTCTCAGATGGAGGGATAGGTAAATTATCACATTCCAGGAGTGTCTGCTGCCATGCTGGGGTGTCATGCATGGAGCCTTAACTGCCTGTTCTCCCCAGCCTGATGCTAGGTAGCCATGCAGAAACACCAGGGCAGCTGGGAGTTCCCTCCTACTTCAGGTCAGACAAAGCACTTCCTTAGATGGAAACTCCAAATCCTGTTTAGGAGAGCCTCACTGTAAATAGCAACTTAGAATGCAGGGCAACCAACAGTACCAGGGTGAGTACAATGGGCAGGAGCCTGGCAGAAAGAGGAAGGCTGATGAGAGGCAAACTTATGGCTCTGGGACCCTGGATTCACTTCAAGTTCCAAGGTGGTCCTGGTCCTCTAAGCTCCTCCCCTCCCCCCAACAAAAACAGGCCAGGCTTGGAGGGGAAGAAGTTGGGTCCTTACCTTACTGTGGAAGGAGGGTGATAATGAAAGCAGCTCTGCAGAGCCAGCAGGAGTCTGGCTGGGCAGGAATGCAGAGGAAATTCACCCAGCACTTGATTTTTATTTTTCCCAGCTGGCTGAAGTGGAGGAGGGATGGGAAGTGTCTAGGGGAGGGTTGTGCTGGGTCCCCAGCTGCTTTAACCTCCCTACTCCACCAGCTCCAGCTTGCCCTGGGACAAGTAAATATAACCCCTCCCATCCTAGCAAGTGTTTGGCTGACTCACTACATAAACAGGGTGTTGGGTTTTCTTTGTCTTGGCTTTGTTTTGGATGTAAGCTCTCCTGCTCTACAGCCCTCTGCAAATCTTAGAGATGCTTAGCTCCAAAAGTACTTCCCAGCCACAGAGGACAGTCAGAGGGTGAGAAAGCGCAATCAGGTCATCTGGGATTTTGCTCAATGAGCCAGAGGGGACATCTATTTTCAGTTAGAGGAACTGAAGCCCAGAAACACACAGTCATATTTCCAAGTTTGCACAGCAAAATAGCTTTTACCTTTTGCCTGCTCACAGGCAGACTTAGATTCACTGCCGCCCCATCCGCTGTGAGCAGTTTCCCTCTAGGCCACTGACCTACCCCCAACCATAAAATCATTTCATTGCTACTTCATAACTGTTATGACGCATAAGTATCTGATATCCAGAATATGTGACCCCAGGGAAAGGGTCATTTGACTTCAAAGGGGTTAAGACCCACAGGTTGAAAAATACTGCTCTAGGCCCATCTTTATCAGGTCATTTCTAGAACATTTTTTTTCCCCGAGCCAGGGTTTCTCTGTAGCTTTAGAGCCTGTCCTGGAACTTGCTCTTGTAGACCAGGCTGGCCTCGAACTCACAAAGATCTGCCTGCCTTTGCCTCGGGAGTGCTGGGATTAAAGGCGTGTGCTACCACCGCCCGGCAAGAACCTTAAGAGGTTCTTGACCTGTTCTTGTTCCCTCTATGTTCTGGATCTAATACCTGAATTCTTGTGGTAGCATGGTAGCATCCATTGGGCACCTACTAGGTGTGGTGTTAAACATTCTGCATATTCTCATTGAATCTAGGAATCATCAACAGTAGGGAGTGGGTACAATCCCCCCTCCCCATGTTTATAGGGTAAGGAATGATGGTGACTGTCTTTAATCCCAGAGCTGGGGAGGCAGACGCTGTAGGATCTCTGAGAGTCTGAGGCCAGCCAGAGTTTTTTTGTTTTTGTTTTTCTAGACAGGGTTTCTCTGTGTAACAACCTGGCCCACCATCCTGGAACTTGCTTTGTAAACTAGGCTGGCCTCGAATTTACGGAGATCTGCCTGCCTCTACCTCCCTGCACTACTACCTCTCGGTAGGCAAACCAGAATTACACAGTGAGACTGTGGAAGGAAGGCAGGCAGGAAGGAAGGAAGGAAGGAGGGGAAGAGGGAGAGAGGCTAAGAAAGGTAAATACAGTGTGTGAGTTCAGGTCTCAGAGGCCAAGTGGCCGCCAGTCCTTTTCACTGAGGAAAGAACTCTGAGTTCCCAGCCTCTCCTGAAAGTCTTGGTTTAAGGCCCACTACAAGCCCGCGAGTACCTGGATAACAACTGCCCTCGCGTGGGTCTACATCCACGTGAGCAGTCTCCGCATGGAAACTCAACCAGTTGCTCTTACTGACCACTTCCCTGCCAGCCCCAGAACACCTGGGACTTCAACTTGATCCTGGGTTTGAGGCCCTATCCCTGAGCATAACAAGGTCCACAGCGCCTCTTTCTCAGGCTCCAGGATCCAAGCACCCTATCATTACCAACGCTTCTTCCCGCACATGTTCCTTTTTCAAGGCTTTTGATTCCAACAGAGTCCAGACCAAGTCCCAAGTCTGATCTGCCTTTCCTAGTCCCCATCTTCCCGCTGAAGCACCCTCCTCGGCCATAGCGCCCCCTTGCGCCGGTCATCGCCTAGCCGTGCCAGGTTCCAGCAGCGCACGTACCTTACTGTCGGGCTGCACGGGATCAGCCCGAAGCAAAAGTAGCAGAAGCAGCAGCAGCAGCAGCCTCAACTGAAGGCACCAAGGCCGGAGGGCTGCCGCTGCCATGGCTCGACAGGAACGGACGTCTCCACGAGCACGCTTGGGATCGCCGGGAGCACGGCGAGCTCGACGCTGTAGCCTGGCTTTGCCGCGGGGCGCCCCCAAGCCCGGTGCCCCTGCAGTGCCGCTGGGGCGGAGCTAGGGTGGAGGGGTGCCCGCTCCTCCCCTCCCATCCGGGCCCATCCCCTGCGGTCCTGAGGCTTTGAGAAGTGCCTGTGAGAGAGAGCCGTAGCTGCAGCCAGGCCGAAAGAGAAGTACGGGCTCGCGACGAACTGAGGTTCCGTTCTGTGAAATGAAGGACCTTAGACGTGTCCCTTTGCCTTTTTGAGTACCAGTTTCCCCATTGATAAAAGGGAGAAAATAGTCGGGCGGTGCTAACGCACGCCTTTAATCCTAACACTAGGGAGGCAAGGTCAGGAGGATCGAGGTCAGCTTGGTCCAAAAAATGAGTTCCAGGACAGCCAGGGGTACAGAGAGAAACCCTGTCCCGAAAAACAAAAACAAAAACCAAAAACCAAAACAAAAAAGTGGTGGTGGTGGGAAATAGTCAAATTGCCCTTTGGGAATGGCTACAAAGTTCGAGTGGTACTTAGAGTTTACCCTTTGCTCTGACAAAACTATCCAGTCTCTGAGCCCCTTCTCTTTCACATCTTTCATCTTTCTTCTCTCTGTTGTGCCAATAACAGCTATTTTTTTTTTGTTTGTTTGTTTCAAGACAGGGTTTCTCTGCAGCTTTGGAGCCTGTCCTGGAAATCGTTCTGTAGACCAGGCTGGCCTCGAGCTCACAGAGATCTATCTACCTGCCTCTGTCTCCCTGGGATAAAAGGCTTGCGCCACCACCGCCCGGCCTGACTGACTCTTGAAGACAGGTCCTGCTAGAGCAAGGCCACCAGAAGAACTCTGCCCCCTTCTGGACAACCAATGGCTTCCTCCTACAGTCATCTTTGTCACCATGGATAACCCACAGCTCAAATGTACCAAGTTCCTGATTGGCTTTGGGATATCGGTTTGAGCTGGGTCTCCTGCAGACTCCCCCTCATCCTCAGAGGGCTTCCTTTCCATTTCTCCTGTATTCCCTATAAATGCGGAGAGCCCTTTAAATCTGCCTTACATAGGCTGTCTCCTCAGCTGGAAACTCAGAGAGGGAACTCACTTTTCAAGGTTGTGGGGAAAATGTCAAAAAATGAGAAATAAGGCCCACTGTAGGTGCTGGACTCTTAGTGGATGCCTATTAGCAAGTATCTACTGCATGCTGCTCAGTAGCAGAGGAGATAATGGTGAGAGAGTACAAGGACTGGCTGGTAAGGGTATTTGGGAGGCTTTGGGAAGGAGGTGTACATGTGGCTGAACTCAGCTTTGGGTTGACTTCATCTTTGTTTACCTTTCAATCCTCAGGCATCAGATGTCTGCCCAGCCACTTGGCATTCCAGGGAAGGGGCCTGTGATACAGAGAAAGGCTGGCTCTGGGAAGACCATGTCATCCTGACGCATGGTGAAATGCAGAGCTGAAGAAGGATTTCTTCCTACAACACTAAGGGCTTGCTGTGGAGTACAGTGCCCAGCCCTTGGGGAGCTCAGAAACAACGGTGAGGAAGAGCATTTCTTACAGTCCACCTAGATAGACAGGGCCATGTGGGAACATAGAGGGACCTAATTGTCCCTCGATAGGAGGTATTAAGGAAGGATTGGAACAGGATCTGAAGAGATGAGTTAAGAGTTTATAGTGGTCAGGCCAAGGGCATTGCAGCTTTCTTCTTTCTTTTATGTTTTGTTTTTTCTTGAGACAGGGTTTCTTTGTGTAGCCTTGGTTGTCCTGGAACTAGTTCTTTAGACCAGGCCGGCCTTGAACTCAAAGAAATCCGCCTGCCTCTGCCTCCCAAATGCTGGGATTAAAGGCTCGGGTCACTACTGCCCTTGTGGGCTTTCTGACCCACCAAGTACATAATGGCAATCACTTCTGGGCTATACCATTTGTATGTGAAAGCAACAATATCAGGGATACCTCATTGAGCAGGTGTAGGAGGTTTAGACAGCATATAATTTGTGTAAGTCTCTCATAACAGTGGCTGGCATGGATTAAGCCTAAACCCCAGGTTAACTACTACTGGTAATGGACAGCTGTTGGAAAATGCAGGTAGGTGTGGCAAAGTCTCCTGAGTAGCAGGTGAGGAAAGAGGTGTGGGTGGGCAGGAATCAATCGGAACAGGCTAGACTGCATATGCCAGGATAAAGACTTTTAAACAATTAAGTAAGAAGGAATGACACACAGGAACCGGAGGACTGCCGAGGCAGATGGGGCAGTGAGGTGACAGAGTGAAGACGCAGAGAACAAGCGAGTAAAGCACTAGGGTTCTTTGTCTTCTAGTGGGTCAGATAGCGCTTACGTCCTGGGTTGTAACCTACTACAGCAGTGGTTTCCTAAGGGAGGTGGGGGGCGTCATGGAAAGCAGCCCACAGCTCGTCTTGAAGCCCGTGGCCGCGCGCCACCTTGTGGTCGCGGGAGTTGTGCCAAGGTAGAGGAAGGGGAGAAAATCCAGGATTTTGTTTGGTAGAAACTTCGGTAAACGGAGGCGACGTGTGTATGCGTGTGTGTGTTAGCATCTTACCATTGGACACGGTGCAACGGAAGGCGACGTATGTGTGTGTGTGTGTTAGCATCTTATCATTTGACAGGGTTCTTATTCCCATTTTTTCAGACAGGTAAACTGAGCAGAGGTGGGACGAACAGGCCGGAAAAGAGGATCAGCTCTTTAGGATACCCGTAGTCAAGAGTTTCAAGTTTTCTTTGATGGCATCAAAGGCCCTGATCTTAGTTTGCCCATCTGTTCTATGGGCAGGGTGCGGGGAAAGAAAGAGGAAGAGAAACTTTAGTCTTTCCCGCCCATCCGGAGGTTAGAGGCTTTAAACACTTCTCCGGAAAGCAGAGCTGTATAGATTCCATTTGCATACGAACGCAGTCACCTCGGGTTAAACTCCGGTCCTTTAATCTCTGGTCCAATTTGTCGTGCAGCCCCAGAGGAAAGCCCTCCTGAGTACCTCCACACCCCGCCCCCTGGGGCCTTCCCCACAGGGCTGGGCTTGGTTGCACGTGCTCAGCGGGCTCCTGGTGGACCCGCCTCCTTGGAACGACTCATTATTAGCGCGGGGAAGTAGTCGGAATTACAAGGAACTCTGATACGGACAAGTCACAACAGAGAGAGGACCATGGCGTAACTATTTATGGCCTGTATATATGGAAAGTTTTATTAGAGCTCAGAATAATGATATGTTTTGGTTCTCCCTCTTCAGGACTGCCTATCTTCTTACCTCACCCCCTCCATTGGTAGAGTCCCGTGTGACCAGCCTCGCCTGGAGGACTACAATTCCTAGTAGATCCCGCGGGCACGTGCGTGGCAGCAGCGCGTGACGTCAGAGGAGGGAGCTGGCCAGTGCTGAGGGGGCGCGGCGCGGAGGGGCGCGGAGCCGGGAGGCTCGGGGCCCAGAGCGCGCGGCGGCCGGGAGCCCGCCGGCCCCTGACAGCCCCCTCCCCCCGGTGGACGACGACGACGACTAAGAGGGCGCGAGTCATGGCGGAGCAGCGAAGCCTGCGGGGGCCCTGAGCGCCGCCGCATGGAGCGGGACGAACGGCCGCCCAGCGGAGCGGGAGGCGGCGGGGGCTCGGCGGGGTTCCTGGAGCCGCCCGCCGCGCTCCCTCCGCCGCCACGGAACGGTGGGTGAAGGGCCTTCGGGGTCCCGGCGGTCCCAACGCCCGCGATCCCCTCTTTCTCTCAGCCGGCTCTGGCCCCGGGACGCAGGGCCGCCCTCAGCGTGGACTCCACCCTGGGCTCGCACTTTCTCTCCGCAGGGTCCCGGTCCCCTCGGCGCGGACCCTCCCCTCCCCCGTCCCCCCTACGCCAGTCCTTTCTCCCTCAGGGGGCCCTGGTTTATGGAGCACCCTATTTCTTCACCTGGGGGCTCGCAGACGCCACACCTTGGCACCGTGCACCTATCCTGGGGCGTTTTCTTCAGGAAGCCCCACGCTTCCTGCCAGCCCTACGAGCGTCCGCCTCTGCGCAGACCCCTAATGGTGACTCTCCTCGGACCTCGGTGCCCACTCCTGTCCCCCGGCCTCCCCTTGCCCAGGCCCCCTCTCCTAGGCTCAGGTCTCCGGCGGGACCCCGGGGCTCGGGACACCTGCCTCTTCCCGGCCCTTGCCGGACGCTTCCCTCGCCGCCCAGCCTAGCTCTTCCGGGGTGCTGAGAATTCCTCACCTGGCCGGGCCGCTGTGTCCCCTTGTCCCGGCCCAGCCCGCAGGTTCCTCCGAGTTGGCTCCCCCCTCCCCCCGCGCAGTGTTTTGTTTCTGTTTGATATTTTCCCCCTCGGTGTTTGCGGCGGAATGTTTTTATTGGTAACGTGTAAGGAGCTTTTGTGAGGTCGTAAAAGGTGAACTTTTGAACTTGGAAAGCGCCCTGGAGCAATTAGCGTAGGCGATAGCCCCGGGAGGCCTGCATTACAAAGGGTGCTCGTTGCGGCTGGCAAACGCTCCCGCGGTAAACCCGATTTATTTATTTATTTGCCCTGCCTTCCACCTTTCACATCTCCTCATTTCCGAATAAAGGGCAGGCTCTCAGAGATCCCTGCCTCCTCCCCTCTCTGCGCCATAAACGCGCAATTCTCTGGAAGATCTAGGACCCGAACAGTGTCTAACAAGTAACAGATTTCAGATTGAATGCAAACACCGGGGACAGTTAGGAGGCACTAAAAATTAATTGCTTTAGTAAGAAGTTTCTCAAATCAGGATAGTGACCTGGCAGGTGTGGGGAAGGCAACCCGAAAATCGGTCACCAAGGCGCTCGGTTGTCGAATGAGTGAATGGGAGCCACAAAAGGGAAATCGGGCTGGATTTGCTTCTTCATAACTTGATAGGGTTATAAATAAATAGGGTGCTTGGTATTTGCTTTATCAACTATTTATTGTTAATTCAGTACATCTTTAGTTTCTTCTTCTTTTTTTTTTTTTTACCAGTTAAGAGGAAAAGTCTGTTTAGAAGAAAGCTTGGCTAATTTGATATTATGGTGATCAAACGGTGATGTATTCAAAGCTCTTGAGTTTGAGATGTGTATGATGTGTGGGATCTAGGTGGACGGGGAGTGATTCTGAATGTGAACGTGTTTGGGATCGATAAAATCCCACGTCACAAACGGGAAGGAAGGAATATAGTTAGGGTAGAAAGGGACAGTGTCTAGAACCAAGATGATTTCTTTAATGTTTTTGACGTTTTAAAAGTTAATTTATGCAGAGATTTGGTTTGATGTTAACCTGGGAATGTTGTAATTCTTGACCTCAAATTCGCCATGCAGATTTTTAAATTCCATTCCCAGATCTATCAGATGTCCCTGTTAGTGTATTTCCATAATGCTTTCCTGTTTGCAAGTAGTTCCTGTTCCCACCTGTGCTTACTATCGGATGACAGATTTTATTGCAGCCATCACTTTCAGCTCTATTTGAGAATATTATTGTAAGGGAAGCCAGAGAACAATGCCGTTATTAATTATTCATTGGAACATTTAAAGAACTGTGTGGCAATTTTATCCCTTAATTAGATTACTTGTTAATACTCATCTTTTCCTCAACGGATCAGAACCATTTAAGAATCTTAAGAACAGTCTGTTAAGCTAAAAACGTTTTTACTATTTCACACCAGTCTAAGTTAGTGATACAAATATATTCTTTTTTGTCAAAAACACAATGAACTTTTGGCTGCTTAATTTGTTCAAAAGAAAATATGAAATTTTTGTAGCATAGCTTGTTTTTTTCAGTACAAAAATTAGCATTGTTTCTGTAGTGTTTTGTAGTTTATGTTAATGAGTATCCAAAAAGTGCTCGGGAGAATTTTCAAAATATAAAGTTTTCCTTTGGAATAGTGGACTTTTTTTCCCCCTTCCTAATGAATAGTTTTCTCCAAAGATAATGAGATTGTTTGATATCTGAGGGAAAAGCACTTCTTTAACTTTTCATTCTGGTGACATTTCCATTTTTTCTGAAGTCGTTATCTAGAGAGGAGGTCTTTGGTCTGTGTCAAGAAGTAAAGTCCATTGCTGAATTTACAGTCCTCCAGATGTTTTTATGATTCCATCTGAACAGAGTAGCTAGCCTTTTGATGCACCATTACCCTTCCAGGAATTCCTTGTGCTGACTCTGCTATTTTCGGCTGTTGCTTGTGGTTTTCATAGCAAACAAATTCACTTAGTTGTAATAATGATTGCTCCCTTTTGGGATTTCAAAGGGAGATGACTGCTTTGAGGAAGCATTTGTTCATTTTATTTCAAGAGAGTGAGGAGTAGATTTTTAAATATTTAAAGCAAAAAGACTATAAACCATTATAAGGACTTAAGAGCATAATTTCACCTTTGGAGGAAATGAGCTCACTAAGTACTGTGGATGCCTCCTCACATGAGATTACCAGCAAAATGCTTCTTCTCTTTGTTTGTTGTTTTGTTTTTTCAAGACACAGTTTCTCTGTGTAGTCCTGGCTGTCCTGGAGCTCAATTTGTAGACCAGGCTGGTCTCAAACTCAGAAAATTGCCTGCCTCTGCCTCCTGAGTGCTCGGACTAACAGTGTGCACCACCATGTTCGGCTTAAAGTGCGTATTTCTTAATTTAACAAGCACTTTACTTCACAAATTTAACTTTTTAGTTTTGTGACTTGAAAATTTAATTCTGAATCAACTGGAGAATGTTCTAGTTTCCTTCAGGAAAAATCTGAGATCTAAAGTTACCACATTTCCAGGCTCTGATGTACCTACTGTTCACCAAATGCTGAAAACACCTTATTCTTGCAGACTATGAGAAGAGCATGCTTACTAATATGAAATTCATGCTACATTTTGTAGCAGAAGTTGTATGCTTGTACAAGTACATGAAAAGGTGTTAGAAGAGAAGCTAATGAAAAAAGTGCAGATTTTCAAAACTCTACATACATATATATATACATCAGTATTTCTTGATTTCTCATCTCCCTTTTTCCTCTGGAGTTGTGGGACAAAGGTAAAAATTCTAGGTTAAAACACATTTTTAGGACAGTTACTAAAATTGCTCTTCAATAGAAGGAAATGACTTTGTATGTAAAAACCATATTATAGTCAGTCATCTTATTTGAGAAAAGGGGTCAGAATTAGAAAGCTCTGACTACAGATAAACAGGCTTTCATTTAAACAAGGAAACAGTTTTAAGGAGCAGATAATTTTTTAATGTGCCCATGTGGGTAGTGGTGCAATATAACCAATTCTTTGTAAAGCCCTGAACACATTTCCAAAACACACAAGTTGTGAAGGGAAGTGTTTGCTTTCAGACTTTTGTATTCTTGAAGTCAACTTAAAAATTAAAAAAATTATTCTTAATGTTTTCCTGGCTTAGGTAATTCCTTGAACATTTATGATTGTCATTGTTTGATAAGTGGTATTCAGAGATGACAGAATTATTAAGTTTGCGAGGTGGCTTGGTACTGAGCCAGAGACTTCTGTTTTGATTATTAAGGTTTTGTATCTGAAGTTTTGGGTTCCTCTTTATTTTAATTGTGAATTCTAGGACTCCCTGGATATAACTGCTGTACGATATCAGCCTCAGTCTTCTGTTCCCCAGTGTTTGCAGCATAGTTTGGGTGCTTGTTAGACTGTAAGTTAGGGAAATTAGAAAGAAAAAGGCAGCAACCAAACCCATAACATTGTGAGATAGCTATTGTTTAGAAACAAATAGGCATAATTTATTTAAATTAAATATTTCTTGCTTATTTTATTCTGTTTTTATGACCTGTTAAACAGCATCCTTTCTAGAGACGTCTCTGAAGAAAACAGATTTGTTTTCCCAAGGGTTACAATTATTTAAATTATTTTAATAAGCCTTTTCTAGTGTACTCAGCAATTCTAATTAACAGTGATTGAGCTTGGAAGGACGAGGATTGCCTCAGCTGGCTGCTGGGGATCTGAATTGCTTTTTCCCCACCCCCAACTGCACAGAATCGTTTGATCCCCATGCTACCATGGTTGTCATTTGA
Source organism: Ondatra zibethicus (assembly GCA_004026605.1). Classification (NCBI taxonomy): domain Eukaryota; kingdom Metazoa; phylum Chordata; class Mammalia; order Rodentia; family Cricetidae; genus Ondatra; species Ondatra zibethicus. The sequence goes on along the minus strand of PVIU01003835.1, from coordinate 98,160 downwards.
GAAAGCAAATTGAGAGAAAATAAGTTGGGAAAATAGCCTACTTTGAGCTTTGTTTGCATTTTCGATTTTCGTTCTTAAATTGTAGGAATAATTGAACTTTTATCATGTTGAAAGCAAGCTGGATTTACTATTATGTCGAAGAGAAAACTCCCAGATTTCTGTAAAAAAAATGCAAGTTTTGTTTTAAGATTTTCAGAAGTTAGCCTTTGTGCAATGGAAACATTTTTATTCAAGGTAGTTTGTGGTTTTTCTGTAGCATTATGTAATTTCATTAAGAAATTGTGAATTCTTAAATTTCATGCAAGTAAATGCTGTAATTTTGTTGTATTATAAGTTAACTTTTAAAAGTTTCTTCTAAAATGATATCTTTGCATCCTAATTGCAAACTCTGAATCCTTAAATTTGTTTGTAGCGGATAAGCTGTTTAATCCTAAACCACAGGTGGCAGTAGTAGCTTAGTTTTCTGTTTTCTAGGCTGATTTTTACTTTTAGGTTAGTGTCAATTCTATAGACACTGTTGGTCACCTGGCAGGTGTAATGTTTCCAAAAACAATTCCCTGGACAGCAGCATGTAATGTACTCTGGAAAACAAATCCCAGCATTTGATCTGGAGATACACTCTATGGGTGTGTGCCAGAGCAGTGATTTACTTTGCATTGTCAAAGTGAGATTTGTTTTTTTACCTTGGTGATGGTGATCAAAAGACTTGATAGACTAGTAAGCTATCGTCCTTTGGGTCTGTGGTCACAGTGTGTCCGTGACACATGTGTCTTAGAGCTGCTTCAACTACTGTTTTCTCTCTTTTTTTTTTTCTTCTCTTTTCTTTTCTTTTCTTTCTTTCAGGGTTTCTCTGTGGCTTTGGAGCCTGCCCTGGAACTAGCTCTTGTAGACCAGGCTGGCCTCGAACTCACAGAGATCTGCCTGCCTCTGCCTCCCGAGTGCTGGGATTAAAGGCGTGCACCACCACCGTCTGGCTTGAACTACTCTTTTCATTGGAAACAACTATTTGAGGATAATTTTGAGGGAGAGACATACAAGTTCCTCATTTGGAATTCCTTAGCTTCTTAATTTTTGACTCCTTTTAATTGATAGACCTTTGGAAGAGCAGGCAATGCTCCTAACCGCTGAGCCATCTCTCCAGCCCCTTCCAGTTCTTTTTTGTAGTGCTAAGAGTCCCATGTTTTTTATTTTTCTTCTGAAAGACTAATTGGATAAAGAGATAGTTGAACTTCCCTTGAAATTTTGCCTATGTTTCCTTGAGACATAATCTGATAAAGATTTATGAAAGCCCCCAGCACTCGGGAGGCAGAGGCAGGCGGACCTCTGTGAATTCGAGGCCAGCCTGATTTACAGAGTGAGTTCCAGGACAGGCTCCAAAGCTACAGAACCCTGTCTCAAAAAAAAAAAAAAAAAAGAAAAGAAAAAGAAAGAAAGAAAGCATTCATTAACATCTATTTCAAAATAAAGTAGCGTGGCTCAGTGTGGAGAACTAACTGCACCAGTTTTCACTTCACAGCCTCTAAGACATGTGTTCATATCAGTCTTGAAGCGTATCACCTTGGAAGAATTAAAAGATTCAGTTTGACAATTTTCGATAATAATGCATATTCTACTGGATCAGGTAAAATATTTTTCTTACTACAGTTTAATTCAGAGATGTGGTCTAAGCACCACTGTGTTACTTTAATGTATACTAAATAATGTTGTTAAAAAGTAATGAGGCAATACTCATTTGGATTGTTTTCCATCATTTCTTGATCATTTATTACTAAATTGTGTTAGATTTAATTGCTTCTGACATACTGATTCTTTAAATGTAGTTTGCATCTAAACCAGTGATTTTCAAAATGTAGTTCACAGACCTCTTGGGGAGCCTGAGATCCTTTCAGGATGTTTTTCAGGTCAAAACATCTATCTATATTTATCTTTCTAATGTTTTTCAAGGGTTTCTGTGTAGATCTGGCTGTCTTGGAACTCGCTCTGTAGACCAGGTTTGTTGGCCTCAAGCTCAGAGATCTGCCTGCGTTTGCCTACCAAGTGATGGGATGAAAGGCCTTTGCCACCACCTGGCATAATGAGAATTTTTTTCTTTTTTTTTCTTTTTTTTATTGATATTTATTGAGCTCTACATTTTTCTCTGCTCCCCTCCCTGCCTTCCCCCACTCCCCCCTTCAATCCTTCCCTAAGGTCCCCATGCTCCCAATTTACTCAGGAGATCTTGTCTTTTTATACTTTCTACTTCCCATGTAGATTAGATCTATGTAAGTCTCTCTTAGTGTCTGCACTGTTGTCTTAGTTCCCTGGGATTGTGGTTTGTAGGCTGGTTTTCTTTGCTTTATGTTTAAAAACCACCTATGAGTGAGTACATGTGATAATTGTCTTTCTGTGTCTGGGTTACCTCACTCAAAATAGTGTTTTGTAGCTCCATCCATTTTCCTGCAAAATTCAAGCTGTCATTATTTTTTTCTGCTGTGCAGTACTCCATTGTGTAAATATACCACACGTTTTTTATCCATTCTTCGATCAAGGGGCATTTAGGTTGTTTCCAGGTTCTGGCTATGACAAACAAAGCTGCTATGAACATAGTTGACACATGTCCTTGTGGCATGATTGAGCATCCTTTGGATATATACCCAAAAGTGGTATTACTGGGTCTTGAGGAAGGTTGTTTCCTAATTTTCTGAGAAATCGCCACACTGACATCCAAAGGGGCTGTACCAGCTTGCATTCCCACCAGCATTGCAGGAGTGTTCCCTTTTCCCCACAACCTCTCCAGCATAAGTTGTCATCAGTGTTTTTGATCTTGGCCATTCTTACAGGAATCTCAGAGTTGTTTTGATTTGCATTTCTCTGATGACTAAGGATGTTGAACATTTCCTTAAGTGTCTTTCAGCCATTTTAGATTCCTCTGTTGAAAGTTCTCTGTTTAGGTCTGTACTCCATTTTTTTTTTTTAAAGATTTATTTATTTATTATGTATACAGTATTCTGTCTGTCTGTATGCTTGCTGGCCAGAAGAGGGCACCAGATCTCATTACAGATGGCTGTGAGCCACCATGTGGTTGCTGGGAATTGAACTCAGGACCTCTGGAAGAGCAGTCAGTGCTCTTAACCTCTGAGCCATCTCTCCAGCCCTCCATTTTTTTTTTTTTGATTATGTGAACATAATGGGATTTTTAAAATCTTGGACCTGCTGCTATGAACTTCACAGCTTCTCAGTACTAAAAACTTTTCTAGTCGGGCGGTGGTGGTGCATGTCTTTCATCCCAACCAGCACATGAGAGGTAGAACTCTGTGAGTTCAAGGCCAGCCTGGTCTACAAGAGCTAGTTCCAGGATATCTAGGGCCTTTACACAGTGAAATCCTGTCTCGGAAAAAAAAAAAGTTCTTTTTTTGCTATTGTATAATGATGTGTGCTTATTATTTAGAGGCTCTATGTAACTAAGTGATACACTGTTTTTCAAAGCATGTATAGGTGTGCTATTTGAAAATAACTGGCTGGACATGGTGGTGCCTGTCATAATATCCCTCAGGAGGTTGAAGCAGGAGGATTATGAGTTACAGGTGTCATTGTTAGACTTTATCACAAGTCCTATGTGGATCAAAGATCTATTCAAAATGCAATTTAATGTACCTGAGTGCACATATTTTACTGATATGTTTTTAATTTTTGCAATGCTGCGAGTTGGACAGGGCCATTTTGTACTTATGTAGGCAAGCACTCTACAACTGAACTGCATCCCCCAGGCCAGTGATAAGTTAGATCCTACCTTGAACTAAGCTTTAATAAACCACCACTATTGCAAGTACTTGGCTATTTGTTGTTGTTGCTGTTTTTTTTTTCCTTTTTCCTTCCCCTCTCTCTGTCTTCACCTATCATCTCCCCTCCCTTTCATTTTTTTTCTGAGACAGTCTTGCTGTATGTAACTTAGGGTGCCTTCAAACACTCTCCTTAGGTTCCCAGGTACTGAGATACTGGCAAGCACCAAGCATCACCCTCACACCTGACTTAGATTTTTTCTTTTCTTTCCATAATTATTATTATTCTTTCCATAATCCTTTTATTGGAAATGAATACTATCATTTTGTTTTCTCTGTTTGAATTTCTTAAATGAAGTGTGTCTCAGTGCTCATTAGCCGATTGCTTAGCTGCTGTGTTGGGCAGCAGCTTTCCAGCAGCTCCATTCTTTTTTTTTTTTTTTAAACATTTATTTACTTTATTATATATACAATATTCTGCCTGCATGTATCCCTGTGGACCAGAAGAGGGCACCAGATCTCATTACAGATGGTTGTGAGCCATCATATGGTTGCTGAGAATTGAACTCAGGACCCCTGGAGGAGCAGCGAGTGCTCTTAACTTCTGAGCCATCTCGCCAGTGCCCAGCAGCTCCGTTCTTCTGCAAGAAGTATATACTAAAGTTGTAGAACCAAGTCTAGTAACAAACCAGTATGATTCATTGCTACAAAAATGCAGAGTACTCAGATACAAATTACATTAAAAAAAAAAAAAAGAATAACATGGGTACTTGGGAGCCCATAGACCATCTTGATCTAGGTAATCCCTTACTGAGCCTTTCTTCCAATGTTACATCACAATTAAAACTAACAATCATATGGGGCTAGTAAGATGACTCAGCAGTTAAGAGCAATTGCTTCTCTTCCAGAAGATCAGAGGTCGGTTCCTGGTATAAGTTGGCTGCTCACAATTGTCGGGGTTCAAATTTCGACTGACCATGGGCACCTGCACCCTCACACAAACACATACATGTATACATAATTGAAAATAAAATAAAAAATTTTAACAAAGAGGTTGTCTTATTTATTTTCCTTAGGCAAATCTGTTTTTAGGAGCTCTTTTTAAAGTTGTGATTTGGCAATGCCATTTTGTAGATTGGTTTGCTTTCAACCTGATTTTCACTGAGATAGTAATGAAGTGTGGATAGGAGAACCATATCCTCCTGTGGCTTAGGAATACCCTTTCTTAGTGTGAATAACCTTTTAGTGTAAGTCAGTTACTATGTTGTTAAAAACTAGGGATTTAGCTAGCCGGTGGTACTGTCTTTAACGCAACACTTGGGAGGCAGAGGTAGGCAGATCTCTGAGTTGGAAGCCATCGTGGTCTACAGAGGGAGTTCTAGGACAACCAGGACTACACAGAGAAACCCTGTCTTGAAAAAAAAGAGTTAGGGATTTACTCCTTATCTTTGACTAACTGCTAACTAGAACTCATTCTGTAGAGTTTGTTGGCTGAAGAAATGCCACATAACTGTGAGTAACAGTTGGGAGTTACTGCATCAGAACCTAGTTTGGGTGGGTGAGGAAAGGTCTTTTAAGCATTTGAGGCTCTGTCCTAAGAGCTCTATAATTATCTTGGGGTTTGAGAGTTCATGTCCGGTACAAACATGTTCCATGAAACTTACAGCTTATTTATAAGAAATTTATAACCTTATCTTTTGATTTTAATGCCTGGCTTTTATGTTTCTGATGAAGTCTTTAAACAAATTCAAATGTTTTTAGCCCAGTTGTTGAAGCCTAATTTTTTTCCTTCCGTGTTGATACTGTACTGTTTAAATCTGATTTGTTCTTTCAGTCCCTCCACCGAGATGCCTTTTCAACGGGATGATAAGCCGCCTGGGGGACCCCACTGACACCCATTTAAAGGGCTTTGTTTTCTGGAAGCGCTGCTAGTGATGCAGCTGGGGCGGAAGGGTTTTGGTTGAATGGTGTGAGAGGCAAAGAGCTGGGACTGGAGCCTTGGCTCTCAGCCTCCCAAAGGCTGATCCCACCCCCCATCATAAAATTATTTTCATCACTATTTCATAGCAGTTTGCTACTGTAGATACCTGTGTTTTCTAATTAGGTGACCCCTTTGAAAGGGTCATTTGAGCCCTAGAGGTGTTGTGACCCACATGTTGAGAAATGCTGAACTGGCGTGTAACTGAATAAAGATCTTGGCTATCTAAGTTTGTCATGTCCCTTCTCTGAATTTCAGTATTCCCCTTTAATAATAGCTAACTTGTAGTGTTTACTTTATCCTTATAACCCTGTGAGCCATGAGCTCCGTTATCCCTGTTCTACAGGGGCCTGGGCCTAGGACGGTAGCTCAACTGGTAAGGGCTCTTACTCAGTCTTGCCTGCCAAGACTGAGAACCCTGGAAGCTGCTCCTGCAAGTGATGGACCTCTGACGTCTACACACACATGCCCATGTACAATGCACAGTAAGGTTAAAGAAGAAAGCCAACTTTGAAGTGCAGAGAGGAAGCCCCCACTCCATTTCAGTGACATACTAATAATTTATTTTTTAGAATATATATGCACTTTTTATATATTTTATTGTCTCTGAAATTGCCTGATGGTATATCAGGATTAGGGACAAGGTCCCTGAAGTGCCAAGCTTAATGTTTACCCCAAAACAGACAACTTAGAATGCAGGCTACTTATATTTGTTGAGAAAGTCCAGAATCTAGCTCCTACAGATGAGAATCACAAAGATCCACTCTGAGTTGCAAGCAGCTATTTTTTCTTCTTTGCATGATGTATTTAACAAGTGATTGGTTAGAAGATTATATTGCTACTAAAGGAACAATAATTCCTGTTAAATCAGATGAGTGAGCACTCAGGAAGAAGGGGTTTCAAATTGCTGATGTTCCTGTACAATATACATGAAATTGCTGTTTCATGAATGTTGAATGAATAAAAGAAGAGTTGGTTGGAAATCTCAATCCTTTGCTGTTATCAGTCAAACAGTCTACAAAACAGGAGAGAGGGAAATTGAGAAATTGGGGCCAGCAGTGTTTTAACAAGTGTATTGAATCTAAGTCCTGAAAGTTTGGTGAGTCCTGAAACTAGAACAAAGAAAGTTTCTGATTAGAAATTTCGTTCTCCTTGTAATTTAAAAAAGACTAGATAGATATCCTAGGTTAAGGCGAATGGTCAATAAGCTTCTGACTGCTTGACTGGATTTAAGAAGGAAAGGGGGCCTTTATCCTTTCCTTTTTCATACCTGGTACACACAAAAGCTAGTTATGTGAAAAGGGAGATCCAGTGCAAGGAGATCGATCTGGACCTTTGCAAATGGAAATATAAAAGCTAGTTGCTTAAGACTTGTATAATATAGAGGGTGATTTCCTAGCAAAAAGAAAAATAGTTTGAGAAATGATAGGCACTTTGGGCCATTGATTGCAATAGCAGTGTACTTTGAGCAGGACTATGACTCCAGAGAAGACCAGCCACATCCAAGGTGTTATGAGAGGCCAAGGAAGGAGTTTATGCTTGGGTTCTGATTCTCACTCTGTCTCAAAGGTATTTATGTCTCTATGGACACATCTATAAAATGAGACTAAGTTCACTAATCCCAGGAATGATTTTCCAGCTTTTTGGTGGGAATGAATTGGGTAGAACAGGAAGCTGAGATTTAGGAAATGTTGCATAAATCAAGTCCTTACATAAACCTATGATCCTCACATCCCAGAGTTTCAGAGGATTATACCATTTAGTCATTCTTACATTTACATTGTTTGTATTTTTGTATTAGAAGGACTGGTGTTTTTTTGTTTGTTTGTTGTTGTGTTTTTTTTTGAAAGGACTGGTTTTTATAAAGTTTGCACGGCCGTGTGGTTTACGTATAAATTCGTTTATAAGTCAACTTTGTTTACGATTAATGTTAGAATAATTTGTAGTGAGTGTAAATTTGAGAGAAATTCAAGATTTTTTTTAAAAAAATAGGATCCCTTTTTCTTTCCATTTGTAACCTGTTTCTGCCACACTTTCTCTTTTGTGAGTTTCATTCACTGAGCCAAGTCCATAGTTAACTTCAGAGTTTTCCCTCATTACTTTTAAAGGGATTTTTATTGTAAAACTATAATTGAGAAGAGTGCTGTCTTCTGAAGATCAAATGCCTTGCATTTGAGAACATCGATTCAATTAAAGAAAATTGCAAAACAGAAGGGAAACCTTAAATGCTGCAGATCTGTGAAAGGGAAGCCCAGCAGGGAAGGGAAGGCATTGCCATGGGGGAGGGGCAGAGTGGAGCGTGCAGCCCAGAACTGCATTTGAAATACTCATCAATCATTTTACTGGCACCAGGAAGCCAATCAGCCTTTAGAGAAGAGAGCTTAATGAGTCACCTAATGTGGGAAAGTACAATTGTTTTTTCCCCCCCAAATATTCTCTTTCTTGCTGATAAATTAAATCCTAAAGATAGTTGGGCTGCGAGATATTCAGGATTCAAATGATTATGTTAGTCCCTGAAAATACTGTGTTGAAGTTCATTTAACATTTGAAGATAAAATGTTCTGTCTGCTGTGAGCCTTTTCAAAAATATTCTACATAAGTTTGCTTTTCACACATTTCTATTAATTAAAAACTTAGAATTATGGGTAACTTGTAAAGTATTGCAACTTTATTCTCCAACTTCTGGCTGGAGAAAACCTAGTTTTGTAAATGTCTATGGGGCATGTTCTGGGGAGCAGTAGTTGGAATTGCTTGCATATAAATACAAGTTGGAGGGCTCTGGTAGCTTGAATTTAGGTTTTAAATAGTGATTTCTGAGCTTGTGAATTCAGTTACCGGTTGCACTTTGGGTTTTAGGCAAATCCTTAGTAGTTCTCTGTTTTTAAGTCTGAAGGTACAGTCACTGTCGAAACTACTGAGGAATTGTCAGTAATTCTACTTCCAAGTAACTGTTACTAACTTTTTCTTCAAGTTCTAAGTTATTGGGTTTTTTTGGGGAGGGGTTGCTTGTTTTTATGACCAAATGGTAAAAACTCTTCTGCTTTTTTTTTTCTTTGTGTTATTCATTCATTGATCATGTGTTTAATTTGAAACTTTTCCAGGCTATATGATACTTAGATAGTTAATAGTTTTTTACTTTTAAAACAGTAGCTCCTATATTATCTTGTGCTTTCTTTTATCTTGGCATTTGATTGCAGGCCATTCTGGAATTAGGAAGATTGACCTCATTGTTCTTTCACCAGTAATTGACTTAATTTATTCTGAGGTACCTCTGCTAACCAGGGCTGCAGGACTAATTCTTTAAAAAGAAATTCTTATGTTACAGATAGCATTGAGACATTGGTAGGCTATTTGCTTTGTTCTTATTTTTATTTATTTTTTGACAGATGAAGTAATTTCTAGTATTTTTTTTTTCTTTTTTCGAGACAGGGTTTTTCTGTAGCTTTGGACCCTGTCCTGGAGCTTGCTCTGGCCTCGAACTCACAGTTATATCATATTTCATAGCGTCTTCAGCATGTCTTGAAACCTACAGCTGAGTGGGATTGGAAAATTAGACACACAGAGGGAGAAATTAAATGAATTTCCTTAGAAATGAGGTTTTTTTTTTTTTTTTTTTTTTTTTTTTTTTTTTTTTTTTTTTTTTTTTTTTTTTTTTTTTTTTTTTTTTTTTTTTTTTTTTTTTTTTTTTTTTTTTTTTTTTTTTTTTTTGGTAAATTGCTGAATAGCTTGCTGATCCTGCCTGGAGTTATCTCAGAATAATTTAAAATGTACTCACAACCTTTTTCATTTGTTTTGTATTAACCAGGCTGGCTTCAAGCTCAGAGATCCACTTCTGCCTCTTATGCTGGGATTAAAGGGATATGCCACAATGCCTAGCGCACTAAGAATCCCCCCCTCCCCCACATGGTTTTTCTGTTTCTGTGTAGTCCTGGCTGTCCTGGACTCACTCTGTAGACCAGGCTGGCCTCAAACTCACAGAGATCCTCCTGCCTCTGCCTCCCAAGTGCCGGGATTAAAGGTGTGTGCCACCTCCGCCTGGCAACACTCAGAAATTTTTATAGGGATGCTTTCAGAATGGAAATAGGAACATTTTGGGATCATAGTTTTCTATAAATTTTTATTCAGAGGCAAATTAAAGTCAAGGAGTCTTGTAGTCATTTTTAAAGTTTTTGTTGGCTGAAAGTGAGCACTGATGTTTACAGAGCATTGCTGTGCTTCTTTCTGACTGTCACAGGTCAACAGAACTTTAAGTTGCCCATAGTTAAAAAATTATTTTTTCCCTACAGTCCAACAAATTAGCTATAAAGTGCAGAACTTCTGTACTCTAAGTACTCTTCAACTCTGTCCTTCTCATTTTCCATCACTACTGACATTTTTTCAGGGTTCTTATTTCTTACCCCCTTGATTCTATTTTGTTTAATACCAATAATGAATCTTTTATAAAATAAATACAAGATAATCCATTCAAAATTGTTTATTCTTCATTTATTTAGGATAAATTAAAAAACATTCTCCTGTATATATAAACCCTCCTGTAAACTTCTCTGCCTTGATCTCTTATCAACCTTCTTGTACTTCTCAGAAAATATTGTGCTTTTTCATGACAATGATTTTTTTATAATACTTTTATAATAAGAAAGTGAATAAACCATCTGCTTTTTCCTTCAGCTGTATGGAGTAGGTGTTTGCTCTTCAGAATCTTGTTTGGTAATTAAAAGCCTTGAAACGACCTTGAATCTAACTGAAGTGTAAAAGCTGTCCAGTTAATTTCATAGCTTTTCTTAATTTCAAAAGAGATTAGGTAGAATCTCTTTTCTGTGTATTGCCCTGCGTGAACACTGAAATAATTACTAAGAGATACTCTTACATGCAAGAGAAGCTCAAAATAGACTCTAGAAATGTTATTTACTTATTGGACATTTAGAATGTAGACTTGAAAGGGTTTAGGGTATGGTGGCATTTTACAGAGTGTCACTTTGTGCTATTCAGATTTGCTGAAAAGATCTGTCTTTGCCATCTTAACATCAAAGAAAAGTTTTTAGCATAGTGGAGAAACAGAAGAAATATTTCAATACATTTTAGAAGTAACAAATATATATTTAGAAGCTCTTTAAATATAAGAAAGAGCAGGAATTTTGGTAGTAAGAGATTCTGATTATACTTAGGCAGTGTAAAGTAAACATTAATATTTAAAAAAATTCATGCCTGGTTCTGATTTCTAACTCAGTGAGGCTGGCCACCACAACCAGCAAATTCTCACATTTATTTAATAAAATTAAGCTGGCCATACTTTGACAGAATAATTTATCATTAAATTGTATGCTTATGTGTATGTGAATGAAGACAGTGTATAGTAGTAAAAATAAAACCATTGTTGCCAGTCCTGGTAACAATAGTAAGGATGCTATTGGTGGGGGTAGGAGTAGCAATTTCAGTGTGGCAAAATTTGATCTGTAATCTCATGAGCAATAGGTTTGCCTTGGCTAAATAAAAGAATGATGTTTCTGTTTAGCTTTTCCATATACTACCCTATTTTATAGTCCAGTAGGAGTGGGGATTCTACATCTGTTACCACTATGCCTCCTCAAGACACAACAGCAAAAACAAGTTAACTCAGATCTAACTCAAGGTTCACACTCTAGTACATCTAGTGATCATTGCAGCTGAACAGTTAGTTCCCTTCCCCACTGTTGAAGTATCTAACAACTGTTCATTTCTACAAAGATTTGTAATTTCTATTTAGAGGTTGGGTGGCATTATTTCAGTAAAGAGTATAACCATTTTACTTTAGGAATGCAATTCCCTATTTTTTAAATCTGTGTTTTAATCTGGGTTCTCTAGAGTAATAGAACTTAACAAAATGAATTTTTATATATAGAAAGGGGATTTATTAGAATGATTTACAGTCTGGAGTCCACCAATAATGGCTGGTTATGTAAAGAAAGTCCAAGAATCCCGTAGTTGCTCAGTCTAAGAGACTGTCTTTGTAGACACTGGAATCACAGAGAAGTAGGCTCTAATTTCAGTAAAGGAATGGATTTGCCAGCAGGCAAAGAACAAAAGCTTCCCTTTTTCATGTTCTTATATATAGACTTCCAGTAGAAAGTATGGCCCAGACTAAAGGTATGTCTTCCTGCCTCAAGATCTGGATTAGAAGTGGATCTTCCAGGTGGTGGCACACGCCTTTAATCCCAGCTCATGGGAGGCGGATCTGTGTGAGTTCGAGGACAGCCTAATCTACAAAGCTAGTTCCAGGACAGTGAAGGCTGCACAGAGAAACCCTGTCTTGTAAAACAAAATAAAAATAAAAAAAGTGGATCTTCCTACTTCAAATTAAGCAAAAATTCCTCGCTGTGGTGTGCGTTCCACTTTTGTATTTTAGTTATTTACAGATGTAGTCGAGTTGACAACCAATAATAATAGCCGTCATAATCTTTAACTAAAGTTAACCAGTTTATTGAATCCGACCTGCTGAAAACCAGTTTGCCACATGTCCAGTTTACTTATATCTGGTTCATTAATCAGTTGGCTGAATTTACTTTGTAGAATTTACAAAATAATCTCCTTGTTGTTCTGTGATTTCCCTTTCCCCATTTTCCTTCCTGTTTTCTCATTCTCTGTAGCAAAACCTGGTTGTATCTGTTGCCCAGATCACGGAGTTCCCCCAAAACCAACTAGGAGTCCGAGTCCTGTATGTGAAAACAAAGAGCCATTATTTTACACAAGTCTGCAAACTCGGACTCTCTGTGTGTCCTGCTATTGGAGTGGTCTGAGAGCCCCAAGCTCAGTTAAAGTTGGGTTTTTATAGTAGCAAAGGTGGGGGTGAGGAATTTCTAAGGTTCAGGACCCCTGATTGGCTGACATTTGTCTGGGGGTGTCCTGATGAAAAGCAGTGGGTTTGTGCTGGCAGGTGAGCCTATCTACAACAATTGGAATGTTAGGAATTTCCTTTGGATGGTCTGTTCCTGGGTGGTGCCTGGGTAGTCTCAGGTCTTTCTCAGAACCAGGTATTTCCTCAGGGTAAACTACTGAGACTCGGCCCTCTGTTGAGCTTGTCATGGCTGGGCCCTACAGTATCTGTCCTCCAGCAAAGGCCTCTCTGTCCCAGTTCTCTCCAGCAAATTGAACGTTCTTAAAAGTACTATAACTTTAATCTTTGATTTTGAACTTTTGAGAAATCAAAATTATGGGGCAGGCAGATTGCCCCATGAGTGAGAATTGTTATAAACTGGAAAATCTAGAGGTTGGAATTACCACATGGATGGGTTTGGGAGAAATGAAGCCACATATGTAAAGTGCCTAATGTCCTACAGTGGTAGGACAATAAGTACTCAGTGTTCTTTTTGTCTCTTCCCTTTCTCTTTTCTCTCTTCTCCTGCACCCTCCTCCACTTCTCCCCTACCTCTCTCTCATTTTCCTTCCTTGTGCTCCTCTTCCTTTCTCACTCTTCTTTTTTCAGGTTTTCTTGAAGTACTTCTACTCAAGGCTCAATTCCCTACAAGGGTTTTCTTTCCTGTGGGCTCTAATACAGTAACAAGTGATGAAGTGGTCAAAACTGGTTTGTGGATCATCCAGACTAGCGGCTCTGAACCTGTGGGTCTTGACTCCTTTGGGATGACCCTTTCTCTGATGACCTTTCACACAAAACACAGATATTTATATTATGATTCATAACAGTAACAAAATTACAGTTATGAAGTATCAACAAAAGTAATTTTATGGTTGGGGGTTACCCCAACATGAGGAACTGTATTAAAAGGGTCACAGCATTAGCAAGGTTGAGAACCACTGATCTAGACTCTTTAATTCAATTTGCACAAATGAAATGTTTAGAGAGAGAGTGAGTGAGTGTTCAGTGCCAGGCATGTGTGTGGAAGCTGGAGGGCAGTTTATGGAATCCATCTCTCCTCCCATTGTGTGGTTCCTGAGGGTCTGGTGGCAAAAGCTCTTGCTCACCGAAGAATCTCGAGCCCTAAGGCACCTTCTAGCTTATGTTGTAGAATTGCCTTTCCTTTCTACCCTACCCTACCCTACTCTTTGGAACCAGATTTCTCCACCACTTTTTCTGTAGCCCTTTATTCTCAATTACTGGTGTGAAACTGTAATTACAAGTCTTAGGAGAGCAGATTGCAGCTTTAGCAGCAAAGCAAGGTCCCCAGACGTTCAATTAAGGAGCATACTCTTTCCTTTAATACACAGGAAGCCAGGCTTCTCCAGCCCCATTCAGAGCTTTTCCCTGAGTTCCCCTTAATAAAGGGAAGGAATAAGGTAGTGTTGGATACTGAGAACCAGGCATTGGGCTATACTCATGTAATCCTTTCTACATTTTTCTTTGAAAGATGATACAAGCCCATATTGAAGATGAATAAACTGAGACTTAGAGTTGAAAATAATATTTCTCATACAACTATTCCAGTATATCAGTCCCCCTCCCAATTCCGGGGGATTAATTGAATTCTGCATACTAAGCGTGCCCTCTAAGCCAGTATTTTTCCAAACTTCAGTCTTGTATCAGTATCATACTTTATTTATTTTAGTTTTCAAGACAGGGTTTCTCTGTGAAATAGCTCTGGCTGTCCTGGAACTTGCTTTGTAGACCAGGCTGGCCTCAAACTCACTGAGATCCTCCTGCCTCTGCCTCCCAAGTGCTGGGATGCACTAACACCGCCACCGCCTGGCCCCATATCATAAATTTTACGATTATATAATATCTTTTTTTTTTTTTTTTCGAGACAGGGTCTCTCTGTGGCTTTGGAGCCTGTCCTGGAACTAGCTCTTGTAGACCAGGCTGGTCTCTAACTCACAGAGATCCCCCTGCCTCTGCCTCCCGAGTGCTGGGATTAAAGGCGTGCGCTACCACTGCCCGGCTATAATATCTTCTTTTGTTTAATATTTTAAATATTAAATAGTAATTGTTTGAAGAACTCAACTTTTAAAAAATGTTTATTTTCTTTATTATTTTTTGTTTTTAATGTGCATTGGTGTTTTGCCTATTATAAGGGTGTCAGGGTCCCTGAAACTATAGTTACAGACATTTGTGAGCTGCCATGTAGGTCCTGGGAGTTGAACGCAGGTCCTCTGGAAGAATAGTCAGTGCTCTTAACCACTGAGCTATCTCTCTGGCTCATATTTTTCTATTTATTATGTGTGTACATGCATGAGTTCATGGCACAGTATTTGTGTGGAGGTTAGAGGATAACTTTTGAGAGTTGGTTCTCTTTACCATGTAGACTAAAACTTTTATTAGACGAGTTCCTGCTGGTTTAGAACTCGGTACGAGGCAGGCTGGCTTCAGACCCACAGAACTCTGCCCTCTGTAAGGAGTCTTTCTGTGTCCCACCAGCCAACTCCCACATCATATGGAAACTACTCATTAATTATAAACTCCCACATAATAATATGGGAACTACTCATTAATTATAAACTCCCACATAATAATATGGAAACTACTCATTAATTATAAACTCCCACATAATAATATGGAAACTACTCATTAATTATAAACTCCCACATAATAATATGGAAACTACTCATTAATTATAAACTCCCACATAATAATAAGGAAACTACTCATTAATTATAAAGGCTCGGCCTTTAGCTTAGGCTTTTCCCCGTCTGGGTTTTATATCTTAACACATAGTTTTAAATCTATGTTCTACCACGTGGCTTTTTAACCTTTCATTCTATACTGCCGATTTGTTCCGCCACTCCTGGCGCCACCTCTGCCTGCCTAGATTCATCCCAGTTCCTCTTTTTGCCCGGAAGTCCCACCTATTTTCCCTGCCTGGCTACTGGTCTTTTAGCTTTTTATTAAACCAGTCATAGTGGCACATACTTACAAAGTGTAATCAAATGAGATGCAATGCCTACCTTTGCTCCCTGAATGCTGTGACTAAAGCATTATGCCTAGCTACCACAATTTTTTAAGAAGAACTTGTGCAGCCCTCAAAGTTATTTGCCAAAATATGGAACACTAAGATTAAATTCAATAAAAACAAAAATTGAGTTAAATTCTAGTCATAGAATTTAAAGCCTTAAAGTCATTGAGCTCCTCCTGCCTCTACCTCCCAAGTCCCGGTAAGCCTTACCATCCAGCTACTGAGTGTGATGTTTATATCAAGTACAATTAAAAAGCATTGCAGTTTTATAATTTATAATTGCTATAAATTTAATTGTCATCTTAGTGTATTTTGTTAGAGACAGTAAATAGGTACCTGCTATAACTACCATGATTAGAATCTAGATTATAATTTGATTAGAAAAACTATTATGATGGGACTGGAGAGACGGCTTAACAGTTGAGAGCACTGCCTGCTCTACCAGAGGACGGGTGGGATTCCTAGCACTCGCATGACAGCTCATAACTTTCTGTAACCCCAGTCTCAGAGGATCATCTTCTGCCCCCTTTATCACCAAGCACATAACTGATGCACAGACATATGTACAGGCAAAACACCCATATACATTAAATAAGCAAATAAATCCTTTAAAAAGTCTATTAATATGTATAGGTGTTTTCCTATATGCCTGTGTGTGCACCACATGTTACTGAAGGCCAGAAGAAGGCATTGGATAATGGATGGTTGTGAGTTGCCATATGGATTCTGGGATTTGGAGGTGATTGCTTATATTTTATTTTATTTTTTAATTTTTAAATTTGTTTTGTTTTGCTTTTTGAGACAGGTTTCTTTGTGTGGCCCTGGCTGTTCTGGAACTTACATGTAGACCAAGCTGGCCTCGGACCCAAAGATCTGCCAGCGCTTCTGCCTTCCCAGTGCTGTGATTAAAGGCTTGTATCACCACCTCATGGTGTATTTTATTTTTAAAGTTTCCTGAATAATTAAGAGAAAAGCATGTCCTAGTGTCATGTTTTCTTAATTTAATTTGTATTTTGACAGTTTCTTCAAATACAAACGGAAGAATTTCATAACCTTGTTTTAAAAAGTTTGTTGTACATGCACAAGAAGGTTTCCAGCCTGGATAATAATAATTATTATAAAAGCCAGAAGAGGGGGTTGGAGCCCCTGGAAATGGAGTTACAGATGGTTATAAACCTCGTGGGTGCTCTGCAAGAGCAGCAGGTACTCTTAGCCACCGAGCCATCTGTCCAGGCTCCCTCCCTTTTAAAATACTGAGAATTTTAGGCTCTTTTTACATAAGCCTAGTTGTCTTGAAACTCAACTATATAATATGAACTAGGCCCACATTTGCCTATGCCTCTTGAGTTCTGGCACCAAAGACATGCATCACCACACAATACTTAGTCTGAATTGTAGACCAAGGTTCCAAATCAACCCAAACAGACACAAGAGGTTACCACATGGAAAGATTTAATGTGGGATAGCACAAAAGAAGGGGGGAAGGGGAGGGGCTGATTCATTGGGGCCAAGAACAGATTGAGGAGCTGAATTGTGACCCCCAAATGCAACTTGAAGCAAGTATTTAAGCATAAAAATTATAAACATTTGTTACCAAGTTATGTTGTAGGAGCCCGCTTGTTTGTTCCCAGCTGCCCAGACTCAACCACACCGAAACTATTAATTAAATCATTGCTTGGCCTATTAGCTCTAACTAACTTTCTTTCTCTCTTTCTTTCTTTCTTTCTTTCTTTCTTTCTTTCTTTCTTTCTTTCTTTCTTTCTTTCTTTCTTTCTTTCTTGTTGTTCAAGACAGGGTTTCTCTATATCTTGGTAGCCTGTCCTGGAACTAGTTCTTGTAGACCAGGCTGGCCTCGAACTCACAAAGATCTGCCTGTCTCTGCCTCCCGAGTGCTAGGATTAACGGCATGCACCACCACTGCCCAGTTTGGCTCTAACTTCTTACTGGTAAGCTCTTACATCTTAATTTAACCCATTTCTATTAATCTGAGTGTTGCCATGTGGCCAGTGGCTTACCTGCAAGGTTCAGCACGTCTGTCCCTGGCAGGGACTTTATGGCTTTTCTCTGACTCCGCCTTCTCTCTCCCACCATTCAGTTTAGTTTTCCCTGTCTAGCTCTACTCTGCCCTATCACAGGTCAAGGCAGATTCTTTATTCATTAACCAATAAAAGCAACACATATACAGAAGGACTTTCCACACCAAAGTTACAGTTACAGTTTTCACCAATCAGGATATAGAAATTGGGGCTTCGTTGAATGTTCCAGCATTGTCAGTCGATACACAATGTAAGCCTTTCAGTTGAACCAATCAGATTCATTTGTTCTTTCTGTTGTTAGAGACAGCCATGTTTCTAAACACTATGTTTAGAAGTAAAAATGCATAACGACTTTGTCTGTGGTTTAAGGAGGAGGTAGGTCAGCTATTGGAAAGTTCTCAGCTCCCCTAGGGCTTGGGAATCTGAACTTTGTTTTACCATACAGGTAATGTGGAGTCTGCAGTCAGAATGGCTGTAATTAGGACAAGGTGCTTTTGCCTGCTCCCAACACTGAATTATTTTAAGTAGTTTCTTGTACTTGATAAGAAATTGCAGAGGAATTTTTACAAGTCATGATTATACTTGATTTTCTAATTTCTTTCCTGTTTTCCTTTTGTTGTTTTAAGATAGGAACTTTTTCAAATCTATTCATATCATTCGAAACGAATGCTTTTGTTATTGTTTTTTTTTTTTTTTTTTTTTTTAAGACTGGGCTTCTGTGTGGCCCTGGCTGTCCTGGAACTCCTCTGTAATCCAGGCTAACCTTGTATTCAGAGATCCACTTTATTCTGCCTCCCTCCCTAGTGCTGGGATTAACCTTGCACCACCATCGCAAGGTTCTTCAGTTTTCTCTTCTCTACCTTCTTTTCTCTTTCTCTCTCTCTCTCTCTCTTTTTTTTTTTTTTTTTTTTTGGATTTTCAGAGACAGGGTTTCTCTGTGTAACAGCCCTGGCCCTGGCTGTCCTGGAACTCACTCTGTAGACCAGGCTGGCCTTCAATTTACAGAGCTCTGCCTGCCTCTGCTGGGATTACAGGCATGCACTCTCTCTTTTTTAATTGGTGTTTTTGAGACAGGGTCTTTATGTGACCCTGGCTATTCTGAAACTCACTATGTATAATAGGCTGTTCTCCAGTTTACAGAGATCCCCTGCCTAAGACATGTGGATGTGTGACAGTGAGGGCGTGCTAGTTTAGTTTCACCAGCTGCTTTTTTTTTACATTTTTATTGATATTTATTGAGTTATATATTTTTCTCTGCTCCCCTCCCTGCCTCTCCCTTCCCCCCTTCAACCCTCCCCCAAGGTCCCAATGCTCCCAATTTACTCAGGAGATCTTGTCTTTTTATACTTTCTACTTCCCATGTAGATTAGATCTATATAGGTCTCTCTTAGTGTCCTCATTGTTCTCTAAGTTCTCTGGGATTGTGGTTTGTAGGCTGGCTTTCTTTGCTTTATGTTTAAAAACCACCTATGAATGAGTACATGTGATAATTGTCTTTCTGTGTCTGGGTTACCTCACTCAAAAATAATGTATTCTAGCTCCATCCATTTTCCTGCGAAATTCAAGCTGTCATTATTTTTTTCTGCTGTGTAGTACTCCATTGTGTAAATGTACCACATTTTTCTTATCCATTCTTCGATTGAGGGGCATTTAGGTTATTTCCAGGTTCTGGCTATGACAAAGAAAGCGGCTATGAACATAGTTGAGCACATGTCCTTGTGGCACGATTGAGCATCCTTTGGATATTTACCCAACAGTGGTATTACTGGGTCTTGAGGAAGGTTGTTTCCTAATTTTCTGAGAAATCGCCACACTGACATCCATAGGGGTTGTACCAGCTTGCATTCCCACCAGCAATGCAGAAGTGTCCCCTTTTCCCCACAACCTCTCCAGCATGAGTTGTCATCAGTGTTTTTGATCTTGGCCATTCTTATAGGTGTAAGATGGAATCTCAGCGTTGTTTTGATTTGCATTTCTCTGATGACTAAGGATGTTGAACATTTCCTTAAGTGTCTTTCAGCCATTTTAGATTCCTCTGTTGAGAGTTCTCTGTTTAGGTCTTACTCCATTTTTTTTTTATTGGATTACGTGATTTTTTGGTGTCCAATTTCTTGAGTTCTTTGTTTATTTTGGAGATCAGACCTCTGTCTGATGTGGGGTTAGTGAAGATCTTTTCCCATTCTGTAGGCTGTCGTTTTGTCTTGCTGACCATGTCCTTTGCTTTACAGAAGCTTTTCAGTTTCAGGAGTCCCATTTATTAATTGTTTCTCTCAGTATCTGTGCTGCTGGGGTTCTATTTAGGAAGTGGCTCCCTGTGCCAATGCGTTCAAGTGTACTTCCCACTTTCTCTTCTATGAGGTTCAGTGTGGCTGGCTTTATGTTGAGGTCTTTGATCCATTTGGACTTGAGTTTTGTGCATGGTGATAGATATGGGTCTATTTTCATTCCTCTACATGTTGATATCCAGTTATGCCAGCACCACTTGTTGAATATGCTTTCTTTTTTCCATTTGATATTCTTTGCTTCTTTATCAAAGATCAGGTGTTCAAAGATGTGTGGATTGATAATTGGGTCTTCTATTCGGTTTCATTGGTCCTCCTGTCTGTTCTTATGCCTTCCAGGCTGATCTTGATCTGGTCCTCCTGTGTCTAATTATTGGTGGCTGGGATTGTAGATGTGTACCACTGTGCCCAGTTTATACAATGTCAAGGATCAAACAGAGAACATGTATGCTAAGCAACTACTCTAACAACTGATCTATATCCCCAGCCATAATCTGTGATACTCTTAAATAAATTCACCCTGTATGATATTTGTTAAAATTTCTGTTTTGCTTATTTTGCTTTCTTTTTGGGACATAATTGATACCATTTAAAAAACCCCAAGTATTAAATAAATTTTAATTTTCCATATTCCAGTGGACACTGACATTCGTTTGTTCTTGCTGTGCTGTTTTTTATTGAGCCCCTACTTCGTGCTAAGAAATGTGCTAAGCTCTCTTACTCCAGCTATAACTCTGGTACATACTCTTATCTTCATTTCTCTACTAAGGTGATGAAATGGAAACCCAGAGAGGGGCCTGTACAGTAGGTAATTGTTAGAACTAGGATTTAAAACCAAACTAATTTTTTAGTCTAGTTTGGGATGTGGGAGTGTTACTAGAAATTGAACCTAGTACTTTGCTCACTTAGGCAAAAACTAAGTCACACACCCCAGCCTTAAGTCTAAATCCTTTCATTTTATATGATATTTGATTTTTAATATTTAGAGTCAGCTTGGAGTAATTAAAAAAAAATAATAATTTTCCCCCTTTTGTGTTCTCTTTAGGTTTCTGTCAGGATGAATTGGCAGAACTTGATCCAGGCACTAGTAAGTTCTAAATGTTACCCAGTGTTTGTCGGTAAGAAAAGGTGTGGCTGTGCTGAGTGTTTAACGTAGGCATCTTTGATATTGTTATCTGAAGAGTGTATCTTCTCTTAACAGTAAGGGTGATGATCTTTCTTGTGACAGTTTATTTTTCATTTGCTAATATTGTTTGATGGCCAGATCTATGCATTTAATAATAAGTTGTTTTCTGAAAGTTTTGTTTAAAACAGACCCCCCCCCCTTGCTCAGTTCTCCATCCTCCAGTGAAACTAGCAGCAAACAGTGTTGGATTTTTGTACATATGCAACTGTATATTCAAAACTACTCACCTTAGCACCCTCCCTCCCTCCCTCCTCTTCCTTTTTTCAAGACACAGGGTCTCTCTATGTAGCAATGGCTGTGCTGGAACTTACTGGTAGATCAGGCTGGCCTTGAACTCACTGAGATCCTCTTTCTTATTCCTCCTGGGTACTGAGCAAAAACATTTGAAGTAGTAGTTGTCATAGTTTATTCAAAGGAGTTCTATTACTTACTTTTGTCATTGCTGTAACAAAAGAAGCTTATTGAGGGACGTGTCAGTCTTTGGTCACAGTTTTAGGGTCCAGTTCCTTATGACAGAGGTGATAATGGCTGCTGGAGCAGATCTAGTTTTGCAGCAAGAGTGTGAGGCAGTCATACTTATGTCTGTATTCAGGAAGGAGATGAGACAGGAATGCTCAGTGCTCTTTGTACATTTATTGAGTTTGGGTCCCCAGCATGTTGAATTGTGCTGCCCACATTAAGGGTTGGTTTACTCTCAGTTAAAGCCTTCTGTAAATGTCCTCTTAGACATGCAGAGGTTTGTCCCTTAAGTGGTTATAAATCCTTCAAGTTAGCAATGAAGGTCAACTATCACAGTCAAGGTCAAGCATTACAGAGGCCAGCTTGTTTTCTCCCCTGTTCCCTCTTTCCTCGTGTTCTGTCGTCCTCTCCTTTCCCTTTTCTCCTTCCCCTCCCTCCTCTATCTTCTCCTTCTTTCCCTCATGTTCTCTCTTCCCTTCCTTTCTCTTCCTCCTTCTCTGCCCTTCATTTTTCTCCCTCCTTCTTTCCCTCCCTCCCTCCCTCTGTGTATACATATGCCTGTGTTTGTGCAGGTGTGGACTCACATGGCTGTACCTGCACTTGCAGGCCAATTAGTTGTAATTTGCTCTCTATTTGCTACTCACATTATAATAATTATCATTATTATTGTGTTTTTATAATAATAATAATTATTATTACAGGAATTCTCATTGATCCTGAAGCAAGCTCTAGAGATTTACCTGTCTCCCATTTCCCCAGCACTAGGATCATGGGCACACAATGTACTGCCATGCTTGACTTTTATGTGGTGTTAGGGAGCACTTTACCTATTGAACCTCCTTGATACCATCATTTCTTGATATTTTCTTTTTATTTGAGATAGGGTCTTATAGTTCAGGTTAGCCTCAAATTCAGTGTGTATGTATGTAGCCTCAAATTTAGGTAATGATTTTAAATTCCAGATTCGCCTGCCTGTGCTTCCTGGGTGCTGGAATTACAAATGTGTGCCATATAAATGCCTAGCTTATGTTTTGTTAGAAATGTATAATTGATAATCTTTTTTCCAGTTTAATTTGTAAAGCATTTGCATGTATATTATTAAGATGAGGGAATGAGAGCGACCATTTCTAGTTTAATGATGTTTTTCAAGACTCTGTAAGTTTTGATAGAAACCATTTAAATTTCCTGTGCTCCCAATTTGTGGCATGAAATATTCTGGGACATGGTTATGGTTGTTAGAGAAATAAAACATGAGTGTCTATTGTGTATTAACTTTATTTTGCTATGTTAAAAGGTCACATGATAATTTAGATTTAACATTTATGAGACATTCTAGAGTTACCTTCTCGTTCTAGAACTTTTAAAGGGTCATGGGGCTAACTGACCAGTATGTTATTAAGTAAGTAATGAAGCTTATCTTTCACCCATGAGCTAATATCATCCCTGAGAATATGGACCTTCTTATGTATTTTTCCCCATACCTTAAAATAAGTATTCATATATGTTCAACTATTTTATTGTCAAGCAAAATGAGGCCATGATATTTATCAAATGGCAGGGAATTAGATTTGCTTTTTAAAAAAACATTAATTAATATTGTCTATAGGGGGTTGTGCATGCCACAACATGTATGTGGCTATCAGAGGACAACTTGTGGGAGTTAGTTAGTTCTCACCTTCTACCATGTGTATTCTAGGGATTAAACTTAGGTTTGGCAGCTCAGCAGTTCTAGACATGGCTCTTTGAAATTCCCAAAAGTCAGAATTGATTTTATATTATGACCATACACTATATCAGTACAATAGCTGAGGGTCAGCACACTGTTTTGACTCTCATCATTTTCTTATGATTAACCTTGAGAGGAAGAAAAGCTAACTTCAGTTATTTCTTGAGTCATGGTCCTATCATAGAAACACTTTGTCATCTCTTGGAAGGTACTAAGAGATTCTGCAAGCAGTCTTTTGTGTGACTATGTAGAAGCACACCAGATAATTTAAAGCTGAATGAAATACTGTGCTTTTCTTTGCTCCAGGCCCAGTTCTTAGCCTCAGATTACACAAATGATTAACTTTAGTTCTTGCCTTCACATATTAGGAATATATTAAAGATATTTGGAGCCGGGCGGTGGTGGCGCACGCCTTTAATCCCAGCACTCAGGAGGCAGAGGTAGGCGGATCTCTGTGAGTTAGAGACCAGCCTGGTCTACAAGAGCTAGTTCCAGGACAGGCTCCAAAGCCACAGAGAAACCCTGTCTCAAAAAACAAAAACAAAAAGATATTTGAAAAGATAGTTTTCAGACTTTGAAATAGCATCCAATTCTGTATTTACTAAAAGTAGTAGCTCATGCCATTTGTTGAGAAAATCCTTAGAGATTATTACTCAGTTATTCTACTTTGTGGACTAAGTAATCCTACTTCTGTTACATATTTGCTCCCTTACTGAATATGGTGGTTTTTACAGACTTCTTCATTTTGTGAGAGTAGACATGATTTTTTGGGTTTGTCTTTTGTTTTTTTGAGACCGGTCTTTCTGTGTAACAGATCTGACTGTCTTGGATTGTAGAACAGTCTGGCCTTGAATTCACAGAGATCCGCCTGCCTCTTCCTCCCTAGTGCTGGGATTAAAGACGTGCGGCACCATCGCCCTGGCGAGTAAACATGATTTTATATATCACTGTAGAATGGGAGTCACCTAAAATGACTTTTCTTTTAAAAGTACTTTAAAATGTACTTCGTGCATATGGGTAATATTCTCAGTTCGTACATCATTTTTGTGAAGCTAGTACTTCACTTTTGCTCTTTGTCTTTGAAAAACATGTAAGGATCTAATTATAATATAATTGATTGACAAAAGTAAAATTATGATCTCAGTCTGTACTAGTTTTGGCCGTTGACTGCACACACTTAACTCTGTCAAATTAAGAAGCTGTAAGATTGAGATGGGTGGACCTGGAGAGATGACTCAGGTTAAGAACACTGATTGTTCAGGAGGTCCTGAGTTCAGTTCCTAGCAACCACATTATGGCTCAGACCTTTTTGGGGTTTTTTTTTTGTTGTTGTTGTTGTTTTTTTTTTTTTTTTTTTTTTTTTTTTTTTTTTTTTTTTTTTTTTTTTGGTTTTTCGAGACAGGGTTTCTCTGTAGCTTTGGAGCCTGTCCTGGAACTAGCTCTTGTAGGCCAGGCTGGCCTCGGCTCAGACCTTTTTGTAATGAGATCTGGTGCCCTCTTCTGGCATGCAGGCAGAATACTGTATACATAATAAATAAATCTTAAAAAATAGGGGCTGGAGAGATTTGTGGTAAAGCAGATGGGCAGCCATGCTTCAAATATGAGCTGGTGTTCACATTCTGGCTCCTTCCTACAATTCCTGGACTTCCTAGAGTCCAATGTTATGACCCAGGTTCAGGCTAAGTTCATTTCTACAAAAAGTGCCCTGTAGCACTTAGCATAAGCCTGGGTACAAGGGCAGTCAGAGATCAAGAGAAGTTCAAAACAGCATAACCTTTCTGTGCTATTTCCAAATAACCCCAGTCTGCCTGGCTCCCTGAGTTTTCTCTCAGCTGCTGTGTTTACCGTGTAGTTGTAAAACTCAAAAGAACAAGGGCTGACTTGATAACAAGGAAAATTTGAGAATAGAAGTCATTGTTGCCTAATATAGGAGAAATAAGTGATTTATGTTTGAGGGGCCAATTAAGCTATAAAACAGTAAAGGGACCTGTGATTTCAAGACAGTGCTTGCTCTGATGTCTGTCCTGTAGACTAGAGGCTCCCAATAAAGGCTGTCAGCTGTCTAAGCTAAATTATTAATTCCTTTCATGGCTCTCTGGGATTGTAAACATCCCATAATACAGGGAAACAATTGGTCCTGCTCAGTTATGGGGCAGACAGAGGGTGAAACGGTAAATGGCTGGATTCAACAACATCAGTTCCTTCTCTGGAGTCCAATTTTTGTCTCTTATCTTGACGTTTTGGCCTGTATGACGTCTGTTCCTCTTCTTGTGCTGTGATCCTAAAATAATTTTAAAAAATTGAAAATACTTTCATTTTGTTTACAAAGTTGAAGTTGATGTTTTTTTTTTTTTTTTGTATCTGCTTGCTTTTTGTATGATGTCCAAAGATTATGACTCAAAAGGAAAGAAGCCACTTGCAGTTAGACAGATTGGAATCTTTTCAGCATTTTTTTCCTTCCCAGACAGTTGAGGTTACTGGTATAGTTGAATTAGCAGAAACTTGTGTTTTTCTTTAAAACATTAAAATGAAAACACAGGAATCTCTAATCTTGCCACTCAGAAATAAACATTGTTTTTCATTTGAGACTAACTATTCTAAGTTTGTGTTTGACATAATCTTTTAAATTATTAATAATGATAGCATCTATGTATTTTTGTTATCTCATTTTCCCCTTATACATGTAGAACATTGGCCCCAAGTCATGAGATATTTATTTTAATAAATAGTTTTAATGGCAGTATGGCAACTTCTTTGGATGGTAGAATAGCTTTGGCATGGTCTGTTTAGCCATTCTCTTATTCCTCGGCATTCAGATGGTTTCTACTTTTCCTACATTATAAACAGTGCCACAGTGGACATGTTCTAAAGTTCATAAGTCCACATTTTAAATGAAGTGCTTCAGTTTTTTGTATGAGCAAAAACTTCTGAATTAAGAAAAAAAAACATGATCAGGGGCTGGGGAGATAGATGACTAGACTTCTTTAGAGGACCTGGATTTAGTTTCTAGCATCTTTTTTTTTAAATTTATTTATTTATTATATATACAATATTTGGCCTGCATGTATCCCTGTGGGCCAGAAGGGGGCACCAGATCTCATTACAGATGGTTGTGAGCCACCATGTGGTTGCTGGGAATTGAACTCAGGGCCTCTGGAAGAGCAGCCGGTGCTCTTAACCTCTGAGCCATCTCTCCAGCCCCAGTTTCTAGCATCTTCATGGTGTCTCAGAACCATCTGTAATTCCAGTTTCAGGGGATCTGATCCCCTCTTCTGGCTTCTGTAAGCAATGCTTAAATGTGCACAAAACCACAGAGACACACCATACACAATACATATAGATACATAAATAAAAAAGGGAGCGCTCTAGCTCAGTATCTTGCTCTGTTACAATCTTGGCTAAATTATGTAATCTTTGTATATCAGTTTTGTCATCTGAAAATTCGAACAAGAAAAGTATAATTTTTGGGGGCTGGAGAGATGGCTCAGTGGTTAAGAGCACTGACTGCTCTTCCAGAGGACCCGGGTTCAATTCCCAGCACCCACATGGCAGCTCACAACTGTCTGAAGATCCAGTTGCAGGGGATCTGACACCTTCACACCAATGCACATAAAATAAAGTTAAATAAACCATAAAAAAAGAAAAGTATAATTTTTTAAAGTATAACAGTTTTATTAGGCCTATTATGAGGATACATGTAAAGGGTTTAGAACAATGTTTAACTAATGGTAAACACTAATAAGTGTATGCTGTTGTATTGTTGAAAATCACTGCCTGTATTCATGGAATATTGTAACTGTATTTTATTCAGTAGATTAACCTATGTTTTGTTTCTTTCCTATTTCCCCTACCTTTGGTTTTTTTTTTTTTTTTTTTTTAAGACAGGGCTTCTCTGTATAACCTTGACTGTTCTGCAACTCTCCATAGACCAGGCTGTTCTCGAACTCACAGAGAGCCACCTGCCTCTGTCTCCCAAGTGCTGGGATTAAAGGTGTATACCACCACTACCTGACTTGTATTTTCTGTCTGTGTGTGTATCTATGTATATGCCTTTTTTTATATGTTTATATGAAGAGTTAAAGGCAGTTTTATTTAGACAGGGTCTTACTATGTCACCCTGGCTAGTTTGGAACTATTTTGTAGTCCTGGCTGGCCTTGAACTCACAAATCTGCCTGCTTCTGAGTACTGAGATTAAAGGCATGTACAACCATGCCCAATTCAGTATGATTCATAACATATATGATGGTTGTTTTCTCTTTGTGTGTCTGTATGAGTATGGTTTTTCAAGTCAGGGTTTCTCTGTGTAACAGCTCTGGATGTCCTGGGACTCACTTTTGTAGACCATGCTGGCCTCAAACTCACAGAGATCCGCCTGCCTCTACCTCTTTAGTGCTAGGATTAAAGTTGTGCGCCACTAAGCCCAGCTGTGGTTTTTAGTTTTTTTGAGAAGGGTTTCTCTGTAGTCCCAATTATCTTGATTTAGTTTTTTTGAGAAGGGTTTCTCTGTAGTCCCGATTATCTTGATTTAGTTTTTTTGAGAAGGGTTTCTCTGTAGTCCCGATTATCTTGATTTAGTTTTTTTGAGAAGGGTTTCTCTGTAGTCCCGATTATCTTGATTTAGTTTTTTTGAGAAGGGTTTCTCTGTAGTCCTGATTATCTTGACTTAGTTTTTTGAGAAGGGTTTCTCTGTAGTCCTGATTATCTTGACTTAGTTTTTTGAGAAGGGTTTCTCTGTAGTCCTGATTGTCTTGGAACTCACTCTGCAGACCAGGCTGACCTCGAGCTCACAGTGTCGCCTGCCTCTGCCTCCAGGATGCTGGGATTAAAGGCTGCGCCACTACAGCCTGCCGGTTTGTGTGTGTGTTTGGTGTGTGAAAGAATGTGTCATTTTAGTATCTTTTGCATTATAGGATGATTTTGGATACAAACTGGAAGAATTCACTGTCTAATTAGGTCCTCTCAAAGAGGTTTTTTTCTCTAACTTATGTTCAGGACTTCATGAGAAAGGTCCTTTAGGAGATAGGCTCTTTCCTGAAGCAAATTAAGATACTTTTACAAGTCTCTCTGTTTTTCCTTAATGTCTCCTCTGCAACATTCAGTGATTAGATGGCTCATGGCATTAGTACTTCCCCTGTGCTTCTAAAGCTCCAGTTCAGTATGCTGCATCATTGCTGGTTCAGGTCTTTTGGTGGGAAGTGCTTTCTGATAAGGATTCATAAGGATTCTTTTGAACAGGGTGGGGTGTGATTCAGTTGAGAACATAGGCTAAACCTCCATTCCCTTGACCTCTGCTGCTATTTCAGAGTTTATACTGACTTGTAGGCATTCTCTGCAGAGCCAAGAGTTTAGCATTTGTTTACAATTGATGAAAAGATAGTTACATTCAAAATCAATTGTTAGTTATTCAGTTGTCATGGATGTCTGTCATTATCTGGTGGTGTAGGGAATGCTAAAACACTTAAGTCTGGAAATGTAAAATGGATGACTAAGAAGGAATGTAAAAAGAAATCTGAGGTTAGACTGTAGCAATTATTTTTTTCCTATGGGAGCAGTCTTGGAAGAGTTTGAAATGTGTGTGTGTGTATGTGTGTGTGTGTGTGTGTGTGTGTGAGAGAGAGAGAGGGGGGGGGGGATGGGGTGGGCTACATCTGCCAGAGCAAGTGTGTTAAGGTCAGAGGACAACCCTGTGTAGTTGATTCTTTCCTTCTGGCCTTTTTTTTTTTTAAAGATTTATTTATTTTTTTATTATATATACAATATTCTGCCTGCATGTATCCCTGTGGGCCAGAAGAGGGCACCAGATCTCATTACAGATGGTTATGAGCCACGATGTGGTTGCTGGGAATTAAACTCAAGAAGAGCAGCCAGTGCTCTTAACCTCTGAGCCATCTCACCGGCGCCCTCCTTCTGGCTTTACATGGGTTCCAAGGATCATTTCATGTCATCAGCCTGGTGTGTCATGTGCTTTTACCCATTGAGCCATCTTTCTGGTCCTCATATTTAAAAAGAAAAAAGCTGAAAATGGTTGTTTGAATTCAATACCCTGGTATCGGAATGTATGAGAATTTTTCTCCTGTTTTGGTCTTTCACTTTAGGGATTTTCCCTTTGAGGATCTCACTGGCCTCTAACTCAAAGTGATCTGCTCATCTGTCTTCTAGGTGCTAGGTTTAAAGGATTGTACTCCCACCCACCTCATAATTTTAACTTTTAAAAGTAAGAGTCTTGCCGGGCGGTGGTGGCGCATGCCTTTAATCCCAGTACTCGGGAGGCAGAGGCAGGCGGATCTCTGTGAGTTCGAGACCAGCCTGGACTACAGAGCTAGTTCCAGGACAGGCTCCAAAGCCACAGAGAAACCCTGTCTCGAAAAACCAAAAAAAAAAAAAAAAAAAAAAAAAAAAAAAAAAAAAAAAAAAAAAAAAAAAAAAGCAAAGAAAAGAAAAAAAATGTAAGAGTCTTGCATGATTAAGAAAAATGGAATACGTTTTTTTCCATATTTATTGAGCTCTACATTTTTCTCTGCTTCCATCTCTGCCTCTCCCCTCCCTTCTTCAACCCTTCCCCAATGTCCCCATGCTCCCAATTTACTCAGGAGATCTTGTCTTTTTCTACTTTCTACTTCCCATGTAGATTAGATCTATGTAAGTCTCTTTTAGTGTCTGCATTGTTGTCTAAGATCTCTGGGATTGTGGTTTGTAGGCTGGTTTTCTTTGCTTTATGTTTATAAACCACCTATGAGTGCGTACATGTGATAATTGTCTTTCTGTGTGTGGGTTACCTCACTCAAAATAATGCTTTCTAGTTGCATGAAAAATGGAATACATTTTAAAGAGAATTTGGCTTTTCAGCTGACAAGTTTTCAAAACTATTCTGCCAAATCAAGCCTTAGCTCCAGCTTTCCACTTAGAGCATAGGTTTTGTATTCAGATTATATGCATTCATACTCCTTTCCCCCAGGTTGGGTTTTTTTTTTTTTTTTTGAATGGTCTGGGTATCCTATGTTGTCAAGTTTGGCTTTAAGTCAAGATTTTATTGCTTTAGCCTCCTGAGTGCTAGAATTACATGTGTCAGTCACTGTGCCAGACCAGAAGTCCCTTATCTTGAAACTGCTCTGTGGAAGGGACACTCTGAAAGCCTAGAATAGGTCAGTGAGATGGCTCAGTCCCATAAAGTGAGGCTTGAGTTAATACTTGCAAGAATCAATTGAGGCTGGCCTTCGTGGCAGTGCACACCTTTAATCCCAGCAGATGCGATAGTCTCTGTGATTTCAAGGCCAACCTGGTCTATTTAGTTAGTCCTAGGCTAGCGTGACCCACACAGTAAGATCCTGTCTCTTAAAAGAAATAATAAATGGAGTGTTCAGTAGCTTATTAGGATGCATGGTGCAGTAGAAGATGAGTGAACTATAATCCCAGAACTTGGAAGGTAGAGGCATGAGAATCAGTAGTTCAAGACCGTCTTGGGATGCACAGTAAATTCCATCCTGAAATACAGGAGACCCTTTTTTGGAAAGAAACGAAAAAACATAGGTGACAGTTTGCATGCTGATCCTTGCTACTTGTTGTGAAGCCTGCTTTCTTCATGAAACTGTAACAGCCCCACTAGGTGTCATTGTAAACAAGACTGAAATATGCGAGTAAAATTTCTTAGTTCTTCTTTGTTAATATTTACTGAGCATTTAGTGTATTATATCATTAAAGTATTATCTTGTTTAATTTTCCTGCAGCTCTATGAAATTATTCTCAACCCTAGTTCTTTCTGTTTTGCAGATGGGGAGACTGACAGTTTGACACTTGGCCAAGGTCACACACCTGGTAAGTGGTGGAGCTGCTCTATGTGATCCCAGAGCCCTTGTTCTTTGTATCTTTTTAAAATTGATATATGAAATTTTCGCTCAAGGAAATGCTCCTATCTGCAATGTAAATCTAGTAGTTTTCACCATTGTAGATCCACTTCAAAATTCCCTATGCTTTTTCCCCTTTGATTCATTAGTCTGTCCCTAAAACCTAGTGACTTTTTACTTCTTGTTCTAAAATCTCACATGCATAGCTTTACACATTTGTTCTTTTGTGCCTTTTCATAGTAATCCATGATGCAAGTGTTCATAATTCTTTTTTTTTTTCCTGAGGGTATCACAGGTAATTCTTCTGTTGACACCTGGGCTGGTCCTAGTTTAGTGCAGATAAAGCAGCTATAAGATTTCTTTTTTTTTTTTTTTTTTTTTTTGCCACATCTCATCTCGGGAAAAGCAGCTATAAATTTCTTACACAAGGACTGGAGAGATGAGTTAGAGGATAAGAGCATTGCCTGCTCTTTCTGAGTTCAACTGCCAGCAACCACATGGTGGCTCCCTACCATCTGTAATGAGATCTGGTGCCCTCTTCTGGCCTGCAGGTATGCTTGCAGGCAAAACAGTGTATGCTTAATAAGTAAAAAATTTCTTACACAAAATTTTGTATACATTTTGTATATTGATCCGCTAAAGTATAGTAGAAATTGGTTTATATGGTAGGTAGATGCACATTAAAATTTTTTATAGAGTAGCCAGTTTTCCAAAATGTTTTTATGTTTTATAGTTCTAATAGCATGTGAATTTATATTTCATATGTTTGCAAGTAATTGATATTGTCAGGGTTTTAATTTTTGTAACTATAGTGACCATTGTGATGGGAAGGTATGTTTATAGCCAGCATTTCCCTACTGACCAGTTATATTGGTTACGGTATTATATACCTACTGGCTATTCATATGTCATCTCTTTAAGTGGTTCAAGTCTTGAACATTAGAAGCATTAAGTTCTTTTTTTACTTTTTGCATTGTTGGCATTTTTATATTCTGGATGTCATATGGTATATGTAGTATTCATACTTTCTTCTGGCCTGTGGTTTTCCTTTTCATTTTTAACATATTTTATGATGAATACAACTTGTAATTTTTTTAAAGATTTATTTATTTATTTTGTATACAACATTCCTTCCATGTGTGCCTGCAGTCCAGAAGAGGGCACCAGATCTCATTATAGATGGCTGTGAGCCACCATGTGGTTGCTGGGAATTGAACTCAGGACCTCTGGAAGAGTAGCCAGTGCTCTTAACCGCTGAGACATCTCTCCAGCCCACAACTGGTAATTTTTTATGAAATGTGGATTTTGAAATTTTTTTGTTATTGATACTTATATTTTCACTAAAAAATGTATTTTTTTTATTTCAATTAACTGTTGCCATGTGGGTGCTGGGATCTGATCCCTGGTCCTCTGGAAGAACAGCCAGTGCTCTTAGCCACTAAAAATTCTTAGTATAACCAAATTCCATTTTCTTTTAGAAGCTATGTTTTTTTTTATTTTTTATTTTTTGGTTTTTCAAGACAGGGTTTCTCTGTAGCTTTTAAGCCTGTCCTAGAACTTGCTCTATAGACCAGGCTGGCCTTGAACTCAGAGATCACCTGCCTCTGCCTCCCAGTGCTGGGATTGAAGGAGTGCACCACCATCGCCTGGCAAAACTTGAACATTTTATTTTATTTTTTGATTTTTTGAGACAGGGTTTTTTCTGTACCTTTTGGAACCTGTCCTGAACTAGCTCTTGTAGACTAGGCTGGCCTTGAACTCAAAGAGATCCACCTGCCTCTGCTTCCCAGGTGCTGTGATTAAAGGCATGCACCACCACCACCCAGCCTATGATTTTTTTTCTTTTCTTTTTTTAAATGTATTTATCATCTTAACTATTTTTAGACTTACTGACTATTTATTTATTATGTATACAACATTCTGCCTCCATGTATGCCCACATGCCAGAAGAGGGCGCCAGATTTCATTACAGATGGTTGTGAGCCACCATGTGGTTCCTGGGAATTGAACTCACGACCTCTGTAAGAGTAGCCAGTGCTCTTAACCACTGAGCCATCTCTCCAGCCCTGATTTTTTTTTTAAAGGCTACATTCATGTCCACAATTTTGCCATGTTTTATAAAGTAGGAATCAAAGACTTTTTCATATGAAAATTTGTTTCTTGGTGTTATTTGTCAAAGTTTTTTTCTCAATATTTTTAAGGTTTTCTTTAATAAATTGTGTGAATCTGCGGGTTCTTTTTTGTTTTTTTGAGACAGGGTTTCTCTGTGTAACAGCCCTGGCCGTCCTGAAACTTAAACTCACAGAGATTTGCCTCCTCAAGTGCTGGAATTAAAGGTGTATACCACCACCACTGGCGAATCTTTTGATTTTTGTATTCTCTTTCATTAATCCTTTTGAATCTTTTCATCAAAGCCATGGTGTCCTCAACTCTGTGACTTCATGATAAATAGGGTATTGATCAGCTGTCTCCATTCTTTCTTTCCGAAATTATTTTGCCGTAGTTTTTTTTTCTTTCAAAAAACTATTCCATATAAAGTTTAGAGTCAACTTATTTGAAAAAAAACTAAAAAATTTGCTGAGTTTTTAAAATTGATTTGCACAGATTCCATCAAAAGAATTGTCTTTTTTCTTTTCATTGCTAGATAAACTAAGAAGCTTTGCCTGTGAGGCAAAATGCTTTATCACTGTGTTCTGTCCCTGGCTCAAACTGTCACCTTAACAATAGCAGGGCTTTTAATCCTTGCATTTAGTTTGTCTTTTTTTCTAAATGCAGTATCTTTACTTTTTCTCATTAATGTTTTAAATGGATTAATGTTGACATCCTGTTTTACTTTAAAATTATTTCTATTTTGCACTTTAATGCTATTATGAATCAGACTGGTTTTAAAGTTTATTTGCCAAATTGTTGCAATTCAATTGATTTTGTGTATTGAGTTTGTATTGAATTTGTTTACTAGTTCTGCTAGTCACCTAAAACAATAAATCCATTGGGACTTTGTGTGCACAACTATGAATAAAGACAGCCATATGTTTTCCTTTTTGAAGTTCATGGTGTTTGTTTTTCTTACTGTACTGGCTAAGATTTCCAGTATAATAGTAGATAGAAGCGATGGCAATGATATTCTTGTCTCATTCTTACTCTTAGGTGGAAGGATTTCAATTTCCATGATCAAATACATTGTTAATTTTTTAACCTTTTTCTTCTTTCTTTTCTTTTTCTTTTTCATCGCTCTCTCTCTCTTTTTTTTCCCCAAGACAGTGTTTCTCTTACTCTATATATATAGCTTTTGGAGCCTGTCCTGGAACTCTCTCTGTAGAACAGGCTGGCCTCAAACGCACAGAGCTCTGCTTGCCTCTGCCTCCCAAGTGCTGGGGTTAAAGGCGTGTGCCACCACCACCCAGTCAGACCTTTTTCTTACAGTTTTCATTTTAAATATATTTTTGATTGTGTGCATGCAGATGTGTGTAATTATACCAGGTTTTTTTATAACTCCTGGTGGCCTATAGGACACCACGTAGCTCAGCTCAGCCTGGCCTCAAGCTCATAAATTGGACTGCTTCTGCCTCTTTAGTTCTGGAGTTACTGGCACCTACTACCATGTCTGGTTCTCCTTTGAGTGTGTGTCTATGCATATGCACGTGTGAATATGTGTGTGTGTGCTGTGATTAAAGGCGTGCACCACCACCACCTGGACAGTTCTTTATACCCTTATAGATATCCCTATTAGTGGAATCATAGTATTTGTCTTTTTGTTTCTAACATTTTACTTAGCACATTGCTCTCCACATTTATCTGTAGCAGTCTTTCTTTTAGGCCACCAACAGCTCCCAAATCATGACTCAGAGACTTATTAGTTTATGAGTGCTCAGCCTTATCTTAGCTCTTATTTTCATCTGTTTATCTTTAGCTACATTTTGCCTTGGCGATTTTTTTTTATGAGAATGTTTTCTGTTCTTTTTATTTTATTTATTATGTATACAATATTCTGTCTGTGTGTATGCCTGGAGGCCAGAAGAGGACACCAGACTTGTGAGCCACCATGTGGTTGCTGGGAATTTAACTCAGGACCTTTGGAAAAGCAGGCAATGCTCTTAACCGCTGAGCCATCTCTCCAGCCCCAGCCCTGGGGATTTTTACCGTTTTCTTTCTGTATGCCCTACTTTCCTGCTTTTTGTGTCTCTCTGGCTGGCGACTGGCTGGTTTTGGTTCCAGGCATGTCCCTGTCTTTCTCCCTCATTTTTTTCTTCTTCCTTTCTCCCTCCCTCACCCTTCCTCTCTCTTTCTCTCTCCTGGATTTTTCTTTTCTTTGCCTGCCAGCCCCACCCATCCTTTCTCTGCCTAGCTATTGGCTGTTCTCATAAATCTTAATAATTCCAGCGTGGTTCAGAAGTCCAAATTACTTCTTAGGATATTAGGCAAACTCTTGAATAAGAGCGAACTGTACATTCCCGAGGTCACAGATTCACATTTCCACCCAAAGGAGAGGAGTAGGGGCAGAGAAAGAAGAGATAAGATCAAAGTAAGAGGAAAGCCTATCGAGACAAATGTTTAAACCCTTTATCTCTTTATCGGGCACCTGGGTTGTAATATGAAATAAACTCAAAGGCATTTGCACAGACTCACCCTAGTCTTTCAGGTTTCAGCATACACAACCTCTTTTTTGGACTGGCTCTGCTTGTTGCTTGCCATTTTTTGAGGCAGGGTTTCTCTGTGTAGCCCTGGCTTTCCTGGAACTCACTCTGTAGACCAGGCTGGCCTCGAACTCACAGAGATTCGCCTGCCTCTGCCTCTCTAGTGCTGAGATTAAAGCTGTGTGCCACCAATGCCCAGCCTGTTTTTTCTTTATATTACATATTTGATGTTAATTTTTACATATGGTGTGAGGTAATATTTAGCTTATTTTGAATATGGACATTGTTTTTCTAGTTCTGTATTGAAAAAATTTCTTTCCCTATGGAATTTGGAAAAAGTTGACAAAAACTTACTTGAACTTGCCTACCATGTACAAGTCTCTGGGTTTGATCCCCAGCAGTTTGTCCAGTTTGTTGTCATGTCTGTGTCTGTAGCATACTTTTTTTTTTTTTTTTGGCTTTACTGAGGTTTGAACTCAGTATTTACATTTAAAAAAATTTTTTTTTTTTTTGTTTTTTTGAGATAGGGTTTCTCTGTAGCTTTGGAGTCTGTTCCTGGAGCTAGCTGGGATTGAAAGCTTGTGCCACTGCTGCCCAGCTAGTATTTACATATATGAATTAGGTAAATACTTTTTCTCTCTGTGTATCCCCCTGCCACTGCCTCCTGAGTACTTGCATTAAAGTTGTGTGCCACCATCGCCCAGGGTACTTTTCTTTTATGGCTGTGTTTGTATATCTGTAGTTAATTTGTTGGTTTTTTGTTGTTGTTTGTTTATTGAAACAAAGTGTCTCTAGCAGAGCCTTAACTGGCCAGAACTTGTTGTGAAGACCATGATGGCCTTTAGCTTATAAGAGATCCATCTGCTTCTTCTTCCCGAGTGCTAAGGTTAAAGGTGTGTGCCTGTATGTCCAGGTCCATTTTCAGTTTTTTTCCCCCTTTTTTTGAGAAGAATCTCTCACTGTGTAGTCTGGACTCTCTTGGAATTTGTAATCCTCTTATTAGCCTTTTAACTGCTAGGGCTGCAAGCATATGCCACCCCACCTAGCCTTTTTTTTTCTTTTCAAGATAAGGTTTTTCCAGGCTTCCCTGGAACTCCCTCTGGAGACTGGACTGGCCTTGAACTCACAGAGATCTGCCTGCCTCTGCCTCCTGAGTGCTGGGATCAAAGGTGTGTGCCAGCACTGCCCAGCTGGTGGTACTTTTCTTATGAGCAATGTCCGTGTGTTTAAATACAATTTCTGCTTTTTTTCTTTTTTTTTTTCGGGTTTCGAGAAAGGGTTTCTCTGTAGCTTTGGAACCTGTTCCTGGAACTAGCTCTTGTAGACCAGGCTGGCCTTGAACTCACAGAAGTCTTTTTGACTCTGCCTCCCAAGTGCTGGATTTAAAGGCATGCGCCACCACCACCTGGCCATTATTTCTGCATCTTGATATTTATTTTGTTGATGTGGTTTTACTGATTGAAGTTTTAAAACTGAATGAGCCATATAACCTTGGGGAAAAACCTTAGGTAGTTATGAGGTTTTATAATTTGCTTACGTAAGCTTGGCAAATTCATTTTGTGAGGTTAATCTTTGGGAACCAAAGCTTAAAGTAACTACATTACTATGCTTCCTACAACAGATTTTTATTTTTCTTTAACCCATTCATTATCTTCAGTGCATAGCATCTGTTATTTGTGTTACAAGTTTTTGTATTTTGTGTAGTTACCAATTACCCAACTGGTTCTTTAGGAATTCTTCCCTGATTTTAAAGACTCCATCTAGTGGTTTGTTCTGAAATGGAAGTGGTGAGCCACTGTGGTGATTCATTGGTGTGTTCGTGCTTAGTCCACTAGGTGGCAACAGGACCTAAGTGAAGAATGCACAGGGAGGCCCCTAAGAAAAATAGAAGACAATGTTACTTGGAAAGAAACAGAAAAACAATGATGTCTGAAAAGTAATGTAACTAGCTTTAAAATTTGAGAGGTGTGACGTTAGTTTGTTGTAAGAACATAGATGAAAACTAATTAAAAGTACACATTCTTGGGCTTGGAGGTTCAGAGGTTAAGGCACTGGCTGTTCTTCCGGAGAACCTGGCTTCAATTTTAGCACCCACATGACAGTTCACAGTTGTAACTTTAGTTCCAGGGGATCTGGCACCCTAACACAGACATACAGATAGACAAAACACCAATGCACATAATATGTACACATTCTTTTTGTTGTTATTTCTCTTTTCTAGTCTTTTGGACTTGACATTCCTGGATTATTTTTAGTGGTCTCAGTTGTAGTGGTCAGGATCAGATGTAACATTGTGTACTTATTTGCCTAGGACCTGTTGGAGTTCCATATGCTGACAAAGTCTGAGGTTATCTTTGTATTCTTGCCCTACTTGAGATTGATTCTTGGGTTGGTCTAGACACAGAAAAAGGTTCTAGTTACCTTTGACAGTTAGTGCTTTGGGGAGGTAGAAACTAAAAATGACTCAGTGTTTTTAAACTGTTGTATCCTGTAATTGAGAACGACCCCACAACCCCAGAGCAGTTCTATCATTCTTCATTCGTGTGAAGTTTCTCCAGTATATTCTTTTTTTAATTTATATTTTAGCCATGTAGGTCCTATGGCATTTGGGTATAATTCCTGAAAATATGTTTGACCAGCTATAGTTAGCAAAGTTTTTTTTCACCAAAGAAGTTACTAGCTGTCACAAAACCAACCCGACAAGTGAAGAAGGGTGTATACACAAAAACCACTGAGGTTGGTTAAGATCAACATGAATTCCTTTTATTTGGGATTGCTAGCAGGCTACAAACCAGCATCCTTTCTGCTGTGGCAGGGGAGGGAGGCACTAAGTTTGAAGTACTGCTTGTTAAAAATGATGATCTTACTTGCAGAGTGATAGAAGGTATATTCAGCATTTATTAAGATCCCAGGTTTATTTCTAGTGTCATGGAATTTAAAAAAGAAAAGCATAGCAATCTTGGTGACAATTCTGCTAGCCTGGGGTTATCATTCTGTTGTGATAGCAAAGGATCTTTACTGTGTATGTCTTGACGTGAGACAACTATGGGGCACCTTTACCAGCTCTTTGATACCCTGAGTTGACAAGGTGATGCTGGTGATGAGGCTGTGTCAGAACAGGAAAACAGTAGGAGTCAATACCAGGGATCTGTGGGAAAGCCCAAGTAAAAAAAAAATCTGGAATAGACTTGTTCCACATATTCCAAGAACAGTTTCAAGAGCAGAGGAAAAAGACTTTAGCCCATTATTTTGGGCAAGTGAATCCATATCTGACCAATCTTTGAATGAATGAGTAGTAAGCTATGCAGATAGAAGGAGGTTGAGAGTGAGTTCTAGAAATCCGGCTCTATAACATAAGGGAGAGCCCTGAGATATGAGTAACTTGTCATCGAGGCAGAGACTTCATAGATTTAGTTTAGAAAATGTGAAAATAAAGCTCACCAACTTAAATCATCATCATCATTTGTGGTAGGGTTTTGTGTAGCTCAGGATAGCCAAAAAATTCACATTCCTCTACCTCATCCCCATGATTCGTTATTTTAAATGTTTAAATATCCACCAGATAGTGGTGCTGCTCCTTTGATACCAGCACTCGGAGGCAGAGGCAGGCAGATCTTGGTGAGTTGAAGGCCAGCCTGGTCTAAAATCGAGTTTCAGGACAGCCAGAGCTGTTACACAGAAAAACCCTACCTTGAAAAACAAAACAAAACAGTCACTATCCAGCAACAACAATTATAAAATATACAAAGAGACAAGCCTGACCTGTCAGATGTGAAAGGGAAAATCATTTAGTAGAAACTGTCTCAAGTAATTCAAGTGTTGGATCTGGCACACACAGACTCCAGTTGCTATAGACATTTCTTTCTTTTGAGTTTTGAGACGGAGTCTTCCTGTGTAGCCTAGACTAGTCTTGAACTTGAGATCCTCCTGCCTAAATTTTTTAATTACGTTCTGGGAATGCAGGACATACTTCAGCCATTCGAAGCTTAAAATTTTTTCTTTCAGCAATGCTTGCACATTTTTGGCATGCAGCTTTTAGATATTTCAAAGGAAGAAAACCATATTTAAAGAATTAGAAGAAAATATGAAGACATTGACTTGATACAAATAATTTTTATAGCTAGATATTAAGAATGAACTGGGTATAGACAATACACTTGAAATGAAAAATTAAGCAGGAAGGACCAGTAGAAGCTTGAAAGTGATAGAAGGAAAAAATGGTGAACTGGGAGATAGATCACTGTATGTCTTACTTAATATGCAAAACAGAAAGAAGAAAAAGGAAAATGAACGAATTTGAGGATTTATAGGGTAGCATCAAGTATGCCCTTAATGAGAATCAGGAAGTAAGGAGTGAGAAAAAGGGGTAGAAAATCCTGATAATAAACATTCTATAGCTTAATATGAAATATAAATATAAACAACCTATACATCCAGGATACCTGATTAAACACTCAGTTTAATATATAATAAGTGTATATCAATGCCAAATTTGGAAAACAGGGATAGAGAGAAAATTTGATCCACCTGCCTCTGCCTCCCGAGTGCTGGGATTAAAGGCGTGCGCCACTACCGCCCAGCAAGATTTATGGTTGAATTCTAATTTAGCAATAATAGGTGGCTGAAGTCAGTGGGATAAAAATGTTCTGTGTGTGGGAAAACAATTTCTACGCAAGATTTATCTATCCTGAAAAGCTATTTAAAAATAAGTCCAGTGACATTCTCACCTGTAAAAACTTTTTTTTCTAGAGGATCTGATTTAAATACTATACAAAGGGTTTAGGGTAAAAGGAAGCTGACATCTGTTGATAACATACATCTGTTATTATCAAATACTTTAATACAGGGTATATTCTGTAACTACAGTGGATATTTACAGTGGAAAGAAATCTGTGATGATCCCAAATATGTAAAGTTAAATAACACAGAAAAAGAAGAAATTTCAAGACAAACTTAAAAATATTTTTTAACTACATATAAATGGATATACAGCATGCCAAAATTTTATGATCTACAACCAAAGCTATGCTTGGAGAAAGTTTATAGCTTGCCCAACTTATTCTAATTTTCTATAATAGAAAGCAGTAAAAAGGAAGATGGAAAACAATGAAACCAATCTTCTCAGTCTGAATAAATGCTACCAACCCATACCTAGTCTGACCAAGAAAATCAAGAGGATTGATTTTCCTCTTGATAAAATAAAAGACAGGCATTATTAGAACAGAAAATAAAAGTGGTTGCCCATGAAACTTCATCTGAACAAATTAGAAAACATAGAAAGAGATCTGCCTGCCTCTGTCTCCCAAGTGCTGGGATTAAAGGCAGGCAAATCTCTGTGAGTTCAAGACCAGCCTGGTCTACAAAGCTAGTTCCAGGACCGCCTTCCAAAGCTGAAAAAAAGAAAAAAAAGAATAGTTTTTTTTTTTGTTGTTTTTTTTTTTTTTTTAGAAGGCTTTAGGGCTGGTTAGAGACTCACCCCTTTCAGCTATTCTAGCCAGTACAATAAAAGGGAAAGGGCATCCAAATTTAGTAGAAAGGACTAAAACTCTTTATTCATAGATAATGTAATTTTATATGTATATAATCCTAACGATTCCACAAAACTGATTAAACTGGATTGGCACTGTTACAAGATCACCATACAAAACTGTGTTTTTTATATATTAAAATCATAATAAAATAATAAAATTAATAAGATAGTTGCTTTCATAGTTGCAGCCAAAGAATAAATCTAACAAATACAAGATTTAGATACTATAAGTATTGCCAAGAGAAAATGTAAAAGATGCCATTAAATGGAGAAATAGTCCATGTTTATAGGTTAAAAGACTAAATATTAAGATTTTTTTTTTTTTTTTTGGTTTTTCGAGACAGGGTTTCCTTGTAGTTTTTGCTCTTGTAGACCAGGCTGGCCTTGAACTCATAGAGATCCGCCTGCCTCTGCATCCCGAGTGCTGGGATTAAAGGCATGCGCCACCACCGCCCAGCGAAATAGAATTTTTTATTGATGTAGTTAAAGCCTATTGATATTCTAGATTTAAGGAAATGCATACAGAATATCAGAAAGAAAGCTCTTTGATTTCTTAAAAGAACTTCATTAATTTCTAGGGAGTCTAGGAATTTCATCTAAGTAGAATCATGTATATGTTATATATAGCTTATATACAATATAATTTCAAATAATTCATAATTATCACAGCATATGTGGAATGTAGATGGATTTTTCTTTCGGCCACCAGCTCACAAAAAAAATGACACGGAGACTTATTAATTATAAAAGTTCAGCCTTAGCTTAGGCTTGTTTCTAACTAGTTCTTATAACATAAATCAACCCATATCTTTTAATCTATGTTCTTTTATATGGCTCAGTTACCTTTATTCTGTACTCCCCATCCTGCTTCCTCTCTGGCTGGTGACTTGGTCGTCGTCTTCGTCTCTCTGCCTGGAAGTCCCAGAAGTTGCCTGCCTAGCTATTAGCCATTCAGCTTTTTATTATACCATTCACAGCAATACATCTTTACAGTATACAAATATTCTCCCAGTTTTGTCTAAATAAAAAGGAGGGTTTTAACTCCTAACATAGTAAAACTATATACAATAAGAATAATTGTCAGGTGAGAATTGCATTTACAATGTTCAGTCTATTTGTATTTGACACATTCAGAGAAAATATTCTATTATCTATCCTATCTTGGTGAGTCAAAAGTTTTGTACCTAATTTACTTTGTATCCTAACTCATATTACCAACATAAAACTATCCTTTAGACCTCAAAACATTTTCTTAGATAAACAACTTAAGTTTTTGTCTCTCAACCTTATATACTTTACACCTCTTTTGAGATGGTTGTTTTGTTTTGTTTTGTTTTGACACAGGGTTTCTCTGTAGCTTTGGAGCCTGTCCTGGCACTCCCTCTGTAGATCAGGCTGGCCTCGAACTCATGGAGATCCACCTGCCTCTGCCTCAGGAGTGCTGGGATTAAAGGAATGTGCCACCACCGCCTGGCCCTCTTTTTGAGTTTTTTTTTTTAATATGGTAACAAAGAAAACTGTAATATTACCTTAGTAAACAGGAAGTGTAGAGCAAGCCACCTCCAAAACTATAGAAATGGCACAGACATCTGTTTCCCAAGGTTCTTCTATAATGTTGGGGCATCCATCTTCAGCCTATAGGCCTAGAATATCTGACAGACTACAGACTTTGCTGTGAATCAGGAATTTTTTTTTCCTCCCCGAGAAAGGTTTTCTCTGTGTAGCTTTGGAGCCTGTCCTGAAACTCGCTCTTGTATACCAGACTAGCCTCTAACTCACAGATATCCCCCTGCCTCTGCCTCGCC
This sequence comes from Ondatra zibethicus, assembly GCA_004026605.1. Taxonomy (NCBI): domain Eukaryota; kingdom Metazoa; phylum Chordata; class Mammalia; order Rodentia; family Cricetidae; genus Ondatra; species Ondatra zibethicus. The sequence goes on along the minus strand of PVIU01003835.1, from coordinate 55,046 downwards.
AGTGCTGTATTAAAGGCGTGCACCAACACTGCCCAATTTGGAACTAGCTGTTGTAGACCAGGCTGGCCTCGAACTTTTGAGATCCGCCTGCCTCCCCCCTTCTGAGTGCTGAGATTAAAGGCGTGCGCTACCACTGCCCGGCCGGAAGCAGGATTTTTTTTTTTTAAATTTGAAGGCTTGTTGTTTTATTTTCCTTTCTATGACCACAGTTCTTTTTGTTTTTATTTATTTATTTATTTTTAGTTGAAATTTATTGAGCTCTACATTTTTCTCTGCTCCCCTCCCTGCCACTCCCCTCCCCCTTCAATCTTCCCCAAGGTCCCCATGCTCCCAATTTACTCAGGAGATCTTGTATTTTTATACTTTCTACTTCCCACATAGATTAGATCTATGTAAGTCTCTCTTAGTGTCTGCATTGTTGTCTAAGTTCTCTGGGATTGTGGTTTGTAGGCTGGCTTTCTTTGCTTTATGTTTAAAAACCACCTATGAGTGAGTACATGTGATAATTGTCTTTCTGTGTCTGGGTTACCTCACTCAAAATAATGTATTCAAGCTCCATCCATTTTCCTTCAAAATTCAAGCTGTCGTTATTTTTTTCTGCTGTGCAGTACTACATTGTGTAAATATACCACATTTTTCTTATCCATTCTTCAATCGAGCGGCATTTAGGTGGTTTCCAGGTTGTTTGTCTGGCTATGACAAAGAAAGCTGCTATGAACATAGTTGAGTACATGTCCTTGTGGCACGATTGAGCATCCTTTGGATATATACCCAACAGTGGTATTACTGGGTCTTGAGGAAGGTTGTTTCCTAATTTTCTGAGAAATCGCCACACTGACATCTAAAGGGGCTGGAACAGCTTGCATGCCCACCAGCAATGCAGAAGTGTTCCCTTTTCCCCACAACCTCTCCAGCATAAGTTGTCATCAGTGTTTTTGATCTTGGCCATTCTTACAGGTGTAAGATGGAATCTCAGAGTTGTTTTGATTTGCATTTCTCTGATGACTGTGGATGTTGAACATTTCCTTAAGTGTCTTTCAGCCATTTTAGATTCCTCTGTTGAGAGTTCTCTGTTGAGGTCTGTACTCCATTTTTTTTCTTTTATTGGATTATGTGATCTTTTGTTGTTTAATTTCTTGAGTTCTTTGTATATTTTGGAGATCAGACCTGTGTCTGATGTGGGGTTTCCCATTCTGTAGGCTGTCGTTTTGTCTTGTTGACCGTGTCCTTTGCTTTACAGAAGCTTTTCAGTTTCAGGAGGTCCCATTTATTAATTGTTTCTCTCAGTGTCTATGCTGCTGGGGTTCTATTTAGGAAGTGGTTCCCTGTGCCAATGCATTCAAGTGTACTTCCCACTTTCTCTTCTGTAAGGTTCAGTGTGGCTGGCTTTATGTTAAGGTCTTTGATCCATTTGGACTTGAGTTTTGTACATGGTGATAGATATGGTTCTATTTTCATTTTTCTATATGTTGATATCCAGTTATGCCAGCACCACTTGTTAAATATGCTTTCTTTTTTTTCCATTTGATATTTTTTGCTTCTTTGTCAAAAATCAGGTGTTCGAAGATGTGTGGATTGATATCCGGGTCTTCTGTTCAGTTGCGTTGGTCCTCCTGTCTGTTCTTATGCTAGTACCAGGCTGTTTTCAGTACTGTAGCTCTGTAGTAGAGTTTGAAGTCAGGGATTGTGATGCCTCCAGAAATTCTTTTATTGCCCAGGATTGTTTTGGTTATCCTGGGTTTTTTGCTTTTCCAAATGAAGTTGAGTACCATCCTTTCAAGGTCTTTGAAGAGTTTTGCTGTGATTTTGATGGGCATTGCATTGAAGAATTTTACATTTTTAAATGAGCTGCATAGGTACAATACCTTAAACGAGTAGAAGCATGAATGTAGTATAACAAAAATAAATTGAAATTTGTATCAATATATAAAAACCCATTCTGATGTAAAATATTTGACACTACTGGTCGTTGAAAAGTGGACTCAACAATCGACCCTTTATATCACACTCTTTTGCCTTCAGAAAGAGATCCCTGAAACTAATCTATTTTGTTCAATTTTTCCCCTGCTTATGACCAACAACAACTTGTAATTAACCCTCCGAAATGATTATAAATATTCATAATCCATTGAGCAAACAAAAGCAGCCCGTCACTCCTCTTGGGAATGTGAGCATTAAGTTCCCTAGGCTCCTTCCTGATGTCTTTAGGGGATGAGGGTACTCCTCATCCTGCTTCCTCTCTGTCTCAACCCTGCCACCTTCTTCCCAACATTTTCTCTCTGCCTGGAAATCCCTCCTATCTTTCTTGTGTAGCTATAAACCATTCAGCTTTTTATTACGCACGTCATGGAGATATATCTTCACAATGTACAAATATCCCACAACAGTGGAGGTCAGAGGATGACTTGCAGAAGTTGGTTTTCTCAATCATTTGGGTTCTATGAGTTAGTTGAACATAGGCCATCAGGTTTAAGTATCAAGTATTTTTCCTGCCAGATGAAAGCTTTTTATTTGTATCCCAAGTTGTTAGGTGACACAATCTGAATTTTAACCTTCTTCAGTCATGTTTTGTGAAGACATAAACACAAGTATACCTACTTCTATAAAAGATAATCTGGTATGTTTTGGAGTGAGCTCCTCCACAGCAACACCTTTTTGCACCTTGAAGAGTGGTGTAAGACAACAGGCAGTTGTTGGAAAGTGGGCAGCATGAAATGTCTTCACAGGGGATAGGTAGCCAATATTACACTGGTATGTTTGCTTTGCTTTGGGCAAGCCTCCAATATTTGAGACATCACCCAATGCATTTATTAAAATACACAGTTAAGGCCTCATCTCTGATCTACAGTAAATACTGAGGAGTGTATATTTTTAACACAACACTAGATGATTGTGGTATACAGCCAGGTTTGGGAAACACTATCTTTGAACCTCATGCTTTCCTTCTTTCTCTGCTTTTTTGTTATTAAATTTTTAAAAAATTTTATTCATCTATTTACCTATTTATTTATTTTGATTTTTCGAGGCAGGGTTTCTCTGTAACTTTGGAGCCTGTCCTGGAACTAGCTCTTGTAGACCAGGCTGGCCTTGAACTCACAGAGATCCACCTGCCTCTTTCTTTTGTCTTTTTGATTCTTTTTTAGTACAACTATATTCTCTCTTTTCCATCTTGTTCATGAGAAGAAAGTTTGGAAAACTAAATTAACAAGACTGTTTCTCTCTTACACTTAAGTTGTATGACAATTTGTGACTAAAGCTTATGGTTTTTTTTAAATTATAATACACGCTTCATGAATTTGCATGTCATCCTTGTGCAGGGGCCATACTAATCATCTCTGTATCATTCCAATTTTAGTATATGTGCTGCCAAAGCGAGCACTAAAGCTTGTTTTTATTTCATTAGCAGGAGAGATTTGGTGACTCATTTTTATTATAGAATTTGGATGCAGAGCAGTGGAGGCGCACACCTTTGATCCCAGCACTCGGGAGGCAGAGGCAGGCAGACCTCTGTGAGTTCGAGACCAGCCTGGTCTAAAACAGCTAATTCCAGGACAGGCTCCAAAGCTACAGAGAAACCCTGTCTTTTAAAACAAACAAACAAAAAATGCAGAGTTACTATTTTATTTTATTTTTTGTTATCACAAAATGGGTGTTTTCCATCTTAGTTTTTTTTATTATTTTAAGAACATATTTTGTAAAGGTAAGAGTAGATGGGCGTCATAGTTTTGGTTGAGAGATTTTTTTTTTAAAAATGTATTTAAACCATAAAAGCCAGAGTATTCATAATAAGAATGAGAAAGAGCCAGATAGTGATGGCACATGCCTTTAATCCTAGCACTCGGGAGGCAGAGGCCAGCCTGGTCTACAGAGTGAGTTCCAGGACTGCCTCCGTAGCTACTGAAAAACCTTGTTCGAAATACCAAAAACAAAAGAACAACAACAAAAAAAAATTAAAAAAAGAATGAGAAAGAATTGATGGGGACGGGGAGATGGTTCATTAGATGAGTGCTTGTCATGCAGACGTGAAGCCTTGAGTGTGCTTCTCAGCCCTCTTGTAGAAACCAGGCATGGCAGTGAGGACCAAGAAAGTGGAGATAAGAGGCTTCCTGAAACTTGATTGCCTTCTGGTTTTGCTATGCCCCAGGTTTGTCAAAGTGGAGAATGATTGAAGAATATATCTAACTCCTGCTGGCTTATACATGCACTAACATTTGTGTACACACACACACACACACACACACACACACACACACACACAGGAACTGCAGTTATTGGTAGAGTGCTTATCTATCATACATAAAGCCTCTGGTTCAATTTCCAGCACCATGTACACCAAGCTTTGTGGTGCACACCTATAATGCTAGTACTTGGGGGTAAGACAGGAGAATCAGAAGTTCAAGGCCACTTTGAGCTACCTAGTGTGGGATAATAAGACCTATTTAAAAAGAATAGTCAAAATGACATTTGTTTGCTAAGTGTATATAACTGAGTGAAAATGTAAGTTGAAGAGCATTGAGCTCAGTTTGTTACCATTGAACTTCCCCAAAATTTGTTATGTCTCAGTTGTATTTTGATTTTAACTTTATTTTATGTGCATTGATGTGAAGGTGTCAAATCCCTGAAATTGGAGTTACAGACAGTAGTGAGCTGCCATGTAGGTGCTGGGAATTGAACTCAAGTCCTCTGGAAGAACAGCAGTCTTCAAGGGTATAAAATTTTACTTCATGGTCTTTACTGTTTAGGAAATACTATCAAATGGATGTTCTTACGTGGTTTTCACAGAGGGAATGCATTTAAGATATATTTAAAATAATAAGCATGTTTCTTTTTAATTTAAAAATTATGAAAGCATTTTTAAGTATGATGTTAAGGCATTATTCATTTTGCCTGAGATAATATAATTTCCATAAACTTGGTATGTTTGAGGAAAAAAATGAAAAGTACTAGGAATAATAGAGCTTCCTTCAGATTAGAAACAAACTAAAGAAACTTTAGGTAGAAGTTTAGTCCTACCTGGAACAGTGATGATTTGGTGAATATCTGGGAGTATTTTTGCCTCCTTGTGCTTTTTGGTCCGCAGTTTGCATTCATTGATCAGTGAGTTGATTGACATTCAAACCCACCGACAGCAATGAATGTTGAATGCAGCCATCAGTGTTTCCAGTTGGTGAGATTGCCTTGGTTTTCCCCATCTCCAGGTCTTCTTCTCACAATGGTTCTTTGAAGTCTGTTACGTGTTAGTGACCAGCCAACTGTATGGTTAAGGACTCATGATTATAGATACCTTTGACTGCAGAGGAAGAACTTGAAGACAGAAAAGTTATGAAGAGGAAGGTGCTATCTAAGAACTTCACAGGTAGCTCTGATCACATGGGCTGGAGTGTTGATGTCTGTAAAGCAGAGCTCAGAGACATCGATTCACCTTTTCTTTCAAACTGAGAAGTCTAAGTACCTATTTTCAAAGTAAAAGTAGCATAGGTTATGTTTGTAGTTAGGTAATAGTTTATGTAGTACGCATTTGTTATAAGCTAGAAATAGTTCAAATTACTCTCATACATCTTCTCATTAAATCAAAACTGGGAGGGATAAGCTGTCATCTCCCTTTCTAGACTTGAGAAAACAAACTGGCATATTTAGGGTCACACAGCTAGAGGTAACCCAAAATTTGTTCTGTATCTTTTTGCTTGAAATTAGGAAGTATTTGCCAGGCGGTGGTGGCGCACGCCTTTAATCCCAGCACTCGGGAGGCAGAGGCAGGCGGATCTCTGTGAGTTCGAGGCCAGCCTGGTCTACAAGAGCTAGTTCCAGGACAGGCTCCAAAGCTACAGAGAAACCCTGTCTCAAAAAACAAAAAAAAAACAAACAAAAAAAAAATAGAAATTAGGAAGTATTTAAATAAGCACATAGAGATAGAAATCAGCAGTAAGTAGCTGGTGCTTTCATGGGGGCTTTCAAATCCTAACCACAGTGTACAGTTGCAGGTACAATATAGTAAGTTGTATGGACATTAAACAGTCTTACGCTTTTTTTGCTGACTAAATCCTCTCCTTACCCCTAAAGCAAAATCTTGAAAGGATGTGGAAGAAATAGCAATAAAATATTTTATTAGGTTTCATTTTTATACTAAATAGATATTTTTTTAGTGTACCCTATTTCTCACTAGAATGGCACATTTCTTTTTTTTTCTTTCTTTTTTTTTTTTTTTTTTTTTTTTTTTTTTTTTTTTTTTTTTTTTGGTTTTTTGAGACAGGGTTTCTCTGTAGCTTTGGAGCCTGTCCTGGAGCTAGCTCTTGTAGACCAGGCTGGCCTCGAACTCACAGAGAACCGCCTGCCTCTGCCTCCTGAGTGCTGGGATTAAAGGCGTGCACCACCACCACCCGGCTAGAATGGCACATTTCTAGAAGACATTTGGGTGCATTTGGTCCTTTGGTGGCACTCCTTATAAATTGTTAAAATGAAGCCTTTTACTATCAAAATTTTACAAATGAAATCAATGAACAATGTAAATACATAGGAGCTTTAAAAAAGTTTCTGGTTCCCTTTAGAGAACAGACCATTTTACTATTTCATGTGATGTCATATGATGTGACAACACAGCCTGTTTCTTTGCTTCAGGAAATTTGTTGTCTGTAAGGATCCCAAGGTACAGTCAACGGTTGGTGGTTTTTTTCTTTTTTAATCACAAACTCACCGACAGCGTTGAATGTTCCATGGAGTCCTCTTAAGGCTGGCTTGGTTGCTTGTCTTTGGTCCGCTTTCATGTTCTAAGGACCAGTGAGCAGTGACTTCCACTGCTGTTGGGTCTCTCTTACGGTTTTCAAGGTTTCAGGTTGACTGTGCTTAAATTGTGACATTAGTTTGCATATAGCAGAAAGATGATGAGCTGCAGGGTTGTGAGATTGCCGATTATACTGCTGACTGAAGTGGGCATCTGTGAAAATGGTTTTCAGTGGATTATCATTCTGAAGGTGTCATTTACCAATTTTATAGTAATATTTTAATTATTAAGGTACAAGAATCAGAAAGATGGTAACATACATTGGGGGCTCTTGTGTAGGTAGTAGGGTCTATTTAACTCTAGCCCATGTTTTCCTGAGAAAACCCTGACTTACCCAAAGTTACATAGCCAGCACTTGAACAGCAGACTTGGCCGTTTGGTGCTCACTGCTTCTTCCTGCCCACCATAGGACTTGCTCATAACTTGCGTAGGACTTTCACTGCAGAGCTATATCAAACAAGTAAATCCTTATTTGCCTGTAATAATAGAAAATAGGTCCAAAGCCATATGTTCCAGAGGAAAAGATGAAAACAAAACTACCGAGCTTAGAACCATGGGCCACTAAACTACCTCAGATGCCTCATGAACTATTTTCCATACTGAAAGAACAAAATTTTATGTATACTCTAGTATAGAGAATAGAGCTGGACAGATGGCTTAGCAGCCAAGAACATGTACTACTCTTGCAGGGAACCCGACTTTGATTGCCAGCCCACCTTACAACTACCTGTAACTCCCAATTCCTGTTGTACGGGTCTGTTACCTCAAGCCTTCATGGACATTTGTACATACCACACATATATACACATAATTAATAAAAAAAATCTTAAAACGATTGTAGAGAGTATCTAAAATGCCCGATGTATCTGACCTTTGTTTTGAGTGGGTTTTTTCTTTTTGTTGTTGTTATTTTTGAGACAGGGTTTCTCTGTAGCTTTGGTGCCTGACCAGGCTGGCCTCGAACTCACAAAGATCTACCTGTCCCTGCCTCCCTAGTGCTGGGATTAAAGGCATGTGCCACCACCGCCCAGCTTGAGTGGTTACTTTTCTTACTTATTAACTGACTAACTTTCTTTTTCCCTCCCTCCCTCTTCCTCCCTCCCTCCCTCCTTCCCTTTGTTCCTCTTTTTATTCCTCAAAGAATCTCACTATGGGGGGCTGGAGAGATGGCTCAGTAGTTAAAAGCATTGACTGCTCTTCCAAAGGTCCTGAGTTCAATTCCCAGCAACCACATGGTGGCTCACAACCATCTGTAATGAGGTCTGGTGCCCTCTTATGGCCTGTGGGCATACAAGCAGACAGAATACGGTATAATAAATAAATAAATATTAAAGAAAAAAAAAGAATATCACTATGAATCCCTGGCTGAGATCTGCCTGTCTCTGCCTCCTGAGTGCTGGGATTCAAGGTGTGTGCCGCCACCACCAGCTCAAATTCATTTGTGTTTGTGTGTGTGTGTATGTATGTATGTACTTTGGATTTTCTGTAGCTTTGGAGCCTGTCCTTGAACTACCTCTATAGACTAGGCCTTGAACTCACAGAGGTCCACCTATCTCTGTTTTCTGAGTGCTGAGAATAAAGGCTTACAACACCACTGCCTGGCCAAATTCATTTTTTAAAGTACCCAAATGGCACTTCTTGAGAGAAAGAAAAATTTACTAGTGAGAATTTGGTTCAAATAAAAACTGTTGACATTCTGCATAATTTTATTTCATCTTCCATCGAAACTTACCTGGAGGCTTTGCTCAGTTTCTGTTGTTGTGATATGTAAGCATAAAGAAAAGAAAGGAGGGCTGGAGAGATGGCTCAGAGGTTAAGAGCAATTACTGTTCTTCCAGAGTCTTGAGCTCAATTCCTAGCAACCACATGGTGGCTCACAACCATCCTTATTGAGATCTGGTGCCCTCTTCTGGCCTGGAGGCATACATGCAGGCAGAATGCTGCATATATAACAATAAATAAATAAATCTTAAAAAAACCATTACTTCTGATTATCTGTTAAAATAATATAAAACTTGGTATTGGTTATCAGACACAGGCAAAGATTATTTAAGCCAGGCGGTGGTGTCGCAGGCCTTTAATCCCAGCACTCGGACAGGCCTTTGTGAGTTCGAGACCAGCCTGGTTTAAAAGAGCTAGTTCCTGGATAGGCTCCAAAGCTACAGAGAAACCCTGTCTTGAAAAAACCAAAAAAAAAAAAAAATCATTTAAAAGAAATCCAATGCAAAGTTTTTTAAAAATACTACATGAAGAAACTTGATTCTTTTTTTTTTTCTTTTTTGCTCCCCTCCCTGCCTCTCCCCTACCTCCTTCAACCCACCCCCAAGGTCCCTATGCTCCCAGTTTACTCAGGAGATTTTCTCTTTTTAGACTTTCTTCTTCCCATGTAGTCTATGTAAGTCTCTCTTAGTGTCAGTTGTCTAAGTTCCCTGGGATTGTGGTTTGTAGGCTGGTTTTCTTTGCTTTATGTTTAAAAACCAACTATGAGTGAGTACATGTGATAACTGTCTTTCTGTGTCTGGGTTACCTCACTCAAAATAATGCTTTCTAGTTCCATCCATTTTCCTTCAAAATTCAAGCTGTCATTATTTTTTTCTGCTGTGCAGTACTCCATTGTGTAAATGTACCACATTTTTTTTTATCCATTCTTCATTCGAGGGGCATTTAGGTTGTTTCCAGGTTCTGGCTATGACAAACAAAGCTGCTATGAACATAGTTGAGCACATGTCCTTGTGGCACGATTGAGCATCCTTTGGATGTATACCTAGAAGTGGTATTACTGGGTCTTGAGGAAGGTTGTTTCCTAATTTTCTGAGAAATTGCCACACTGACATCCAAAGGGGTTATACCAGCTTGCATTCCCACCAGCAATGCAGAAGTGTTCCCTTTTCCCACAACCTCTCTAGCATGAGTTGTCATCAGGGTTTTTTTTTATTATTATGTATACAATATTCTGTCTGTGTATATGTCTGCAGGCCAGAAGAGGCCACCAGACATCATTACAGATAGTTGTAAGCCACCATGTGGTTGCCGGGAATTGAAATCAGGACCTCTGGAAGAGCAAACAATGCTCTTAACCACTGAGCCATCTCTGCAGCCCCCATCATCAGTGTATTTGATCTTGGCCATCTTACAGGTGTAAGATGGAATCTCAGAGTTGTTTTGATTTGCATTTCTCTGATGACTAAGGATGTTGAACTTTTCCTTAAGTGTCTTTCAGCCATTTTAGATTCCTCTGTTGCGAGTTCTCTGTTAGGTCTGTACTCCATTTTTTTTATTGGATTACGTGATCTTTTGGTGTCCAATTTCTTGAGTTCTTTGTTTATTTTGGAGATCAGACCTGTGTCTGATGTGGGGTTAGTGAAGATCTTTTCCCATTCTGTAGGCTGTAGTTTTGTCTTGTTGACCGTGTCCTTTGCTTTACAGAAGCTTTTCAGTTTCAGGAGGTCTCATTTATTAATTGCAACTAATGAGATGATCATGTGGTTTTTATTTTTCAGCTTGTTTATATGGTGGATTACGTTGACAGATTTTCGTATGTTGAACCATCCCTGCATCTGTGGGATGAAGCCGACTTGGTCATGGTGGATGATGGTCTGATGTGTTCTTGGATTCTTTTCTTTTTTTTTTTTAGGTTATAAACTGATTGGCCCATTAGCTCAGGCTTCGTATTAGCTCTTATAACTTATATAGCCCATTATTCTTATCTATGTTAGCCATATGGCTCAGTACCTTTCTCAGCAGGGCAGGTCACATCATGCTTCTTCTGTGGTCTGTGCAGGAATCTCGAGAGAGCTTCCTGCTTTCCAGAATTCTATTCTCCTTGCTCCACCTCTACTTCCTGTCTGGTTGTCCCACCTATACATCCAGGCTAATGGCCAATCAGTGTTTATTTAAATCATGATTGACAGAATACAGACAATTCTCCAACACCATTTCCCCCTCTTTTTTTTTTTTTTTTAAACAAATAAAAATATCCATAGTCTATTTTTTGGGAATGTGTGCGTAGTATTCCAGGCCACTTCCAGATGGTTGGGGGCACTGATAATCTTATGGGGACCTAAAGAAAATTTAGAATTATAATCATTTCCGGACTGGAGTATCCTGTGAGGCTTGATCGTCTCAGGCAGCATCTTGAATCCATTCTGAATGTAGAACTCTGACATCTGAGCCATCTGTTCCTTCCGGAGATTTCTCAGGTGGTCTTCCTCGATCAAACCTTATATTTCTTAACTCAGAATGAATCCACAGCCTCTCATTTCCTGTGAAAACAAAAGCAAAATCTCTTCTCCAAAGTAAGAAACTCAAAAGTATCTTTTGACTTCAATTTTGAAGTCAAGGTATTTTCAAAATACCTATCTTGGATTAATTCAACAGCATTTATAAGCAAAAATCTTTTAGCAGCTGTTGCTCCTTCCTCAGCATTCAAACAATTCAAAGAGAGCATACAGTATCCAGATTCTCTGTGTATTTTCCATCTTTATGCGGCTTTTTTTAAACCTCTATTTCTTTCATTTTTACTTTTACCTTTTGGCTTTTTAAGACAGGTTCTCTGTGTATCTTTCTCCTGGAACTCCCTCTGTAGACCAGGCTATCCTTGAACACACAGAGATCCCCTGTCTCTACCTCCCCAGTGCTGGGATTAAAGGTGTGTGCTACCACACCTTGAACTCACAGATATCTGTCTGCCTCTGCCTCCCAAACTTTGCGATTAAAGGCATGTGATACCACACCTTGAAGTCACAGAGGTCAATCTACCTCTGCATCCGAAGTGTTGGGATTAAAGGTGTATACCACCACACTCAACTACTCTCTTTCTTTTTTCATGACTTTAACCTTTAGCCTGCATATATTTTTAACACACTGTAAACCATTTAGAGGTTTTCTTCGTCTTTGAATCTCTCTTTACTGTATATCTCTCTTTTTCTGACCACATGAGTCTAAGGGAAATTTGCTAAGCAGTATGGAGAGGAGTAAAGCCGTGGCTTTGACGGCTAGATCCAGCCCATTTCTTATCTTTCTGAGATTACAGCCTCATGGCTGAAGTACTGGCTGTAGCCACGTTTATTGCCACAACTCTATGGCATTTCAACGTCCCTGCCAGCAAGCAAGCTGGAGCATTCTGCTCACAAACCACATTCAAATGCTCCGTAGTCAGACTGACTGCCTGAAAGAGTCAGAGTTTGCCCTGGCACGTCGACCCAAAAAGCTGGCATTTTAAAATGGTGCAGCTTTTTTCCTGCTACGACTGAAAACGGAAAAGCATGCAGTCAGCTTTTCATCAACACCATTTAAGTGTTTCGCAGCAGGACCTCTTAAAGAGCTGCAGGGTTTTGCAGCTAAAGCTGAGTCAGGAAGCCTCTCTTAGATGAGAGCCCTTGCTTGCCTCTAGCAAGTAGAGCAGACCCGAGAAATTGCTGCTACCAAGAAAACATCCTTTATTCTTTCCCAAGCTTTCTCAGGCTTTCTGTGGATGCAGTTATCCATGTAGGCGCCATGTTGTAACATGAGGGCTGGCTTGTCGGGGTTTATGTCCTGCCCGGTCCCCAGCCATTTAGTCCCAGAGAAAATCAAGCAGAGAGTCTACATTACATTATAAACTGATTGGCCCATTAGCTCAGGCTTGGTATTAGCTCTTATAACTTATATAGCCCATTATTCTTATCTATGTTAGCCACATGGCTCAGTACCTTTCTCAGCAGGGCAGGTCACATCCTGCTTCTTCGGTGGTCTCCGCAGGAATCACCGTGTTCTTGGATTCTATTTGCTGGTATTTTATATAGTATTTTAGCATCAATGTTCATGAGTGAGATTGTTCTGTAATTCTCTTTCTTAGTATTGTCTTTCTGTGGTTTGGTTATTAGGGTAAGTATAGCCTCATAAAAAGAGTTTGGCAATGTCCCCTCTATTTCTATTGTGTGGAATAATTTGAGGAGTATTGGTATTAGTTGCTCTTTGAAAGTCTTTGTAGAATTCTGAGCTGAAACCACTTGGTCCTGGGCTTTTTTTGTTTGGGAGACTTTTGATGACTGTTTCTGTTTCTTCAGCAGTTATAGGTCTATTTAATTTTCTTATCTGGTCTTGATTTAATTTTGGTAAGTGATATTTATCCAGAAAGTTGTCCATTTCCTTTAAGTTTTCCAATTTTGTGGAGTACAGGTTTTCAAAATATGACCTGATGATCCTCTGTATTTCCTCCGTGTCTGTTGTTAACGTCCCCCTTTTCATTTCTGATTTTGTTAATTTGGATATCCTCTCTTTGCCTTTTGGTTAGTTTGGATAAAGGTTTGTCCATTTTGTTGATTTTCTCAAAGAAACAACTCTTTGTCTCATTGATTCTTTGTAGTGTTTTCTTTGTTTCTATTTTGTTGATTTCAGCAACAAATATTTGATTTTTTTCCTGCCGTCTAGTTCTCTTAGGTGAGTTTGCTTCTTTTTGTTCTAAAGTTGTCAAATGTTCTGTTAATTCACTAGTGTGGGATTTTTCCTGCTTCTTTATGTAGGCATTTAGTGCTATGAACTTGCTTCTTAACACTGCTTTCATTGTGTCCCATAAATTTGGGTATGTGGTGTGGTCATTTTCATTGAATTTTAGGAAGTCTTTAATTTCCCCTTTTATTTCTTCCTTGACCCATTGATGATTCAGATGAGCACTGTTTAATTTCCATGTGTTTGTGGGTTTTCTGGATTTGGTATTGCTGTTGACTTTTAGTTCTAAAGCATGGTGATCTGATAAGGTACATTGGGTTATTCCAATTTTTTTGTATTTGTTGAGGTTTGTTTTGTTACTGAGTACGTGGTCAATTTTTGAGAAGGTTCCATGAGGTGCTGAGAAGAAGATATATTCTTTTCTGTTTGGATGGAATATTCTATAGATGTCTGTTAAGTCCATTTGAGTCATAACATCTGTTAGTTCTCTTATTTTTCTGTTCATTTTTTGTCTGATTGACCTGTCCAGTGGTGAGAGGGAAGTGTTAAAGTCTCCCGCTATTAGTGTGTGGGGTTTACTGTATGATTTAAGCTTTAGAAGTGTTTCTTTGACATATGAGGGTGCCCTTGTATTTGGGGCACAGATGTTCAGTATTGAGATTTCCTCTTGATGGATTTTTCCTGTGCCTAATATGAAATGTCTTTCTTTGTCTCTTTTGACTGATTTTAGCTTGAAGTCTATTTTGTTAGATATTAGGATAGCTACACCTGCTTGTTTCTTATGACCATTTGATTGGTATATTTTTTTCCCAATCTTTATTCTGAGACGATGTCTGTCTTTGAGGTTGAGATGCGTTTCTTGTAGGCAGAAGAGGGATGGATTCTGTTTTTGTATCCAGTCTGTTAGCCTGTGCCTTTTTATAGGTGAGTTGAGTCCATTTACATTAAGGGATATTAATGACCAGTGGTTGCTATCTCCTGTTAATTTGGTTTTCATCGTTGGTGATGTTATTTTGAGCGTTTTTTTCTTCTTCTAGATTTGCTGTAATGAGATCATCAATTGTCTGTGTTTTTGTTGGTGTAGCCATCTTCCTTGGGTTGGAGTTTTCCTTCTAGTATTTTGTGTAGTGCTGGGTTTGTGGCTAGGTATTGGTGAAATCTAGATTTGTCATGGAATATCTTGTTTTGTGCTTCTATGGTGGTCGACAGTTTTGCTGGGTATAGCAGCCTGGGCTGGCATCCGTGGTCTCTTAATATCTATATAATGCTTGACCATGACCTTCTGGCTTTCATTGTCTCCACTGAGAAGTCAGGTGTAATTCTGATAGGTCTACCTATATATGTTACTTGGCCTTTTTCCTTTGCAGCTCTTAATATTCTTTCTTTGCTCTGTATGTTTAGTGTTTTGATTATTATGTGGAGGTCGTGGACTCTGAGTCAGGTTGTTGGCTCAATCCTGGTCTCCCAGTGTCCCAGGACTGGGTTGGCTCCCAGTCCTGGTTTGCTCCTGGCTTCTGCTCCCAGTGGAGCTTGTTTCCTCCAGCTCTCTCTGTCCTAGGAGTCTCGTTCAATTCTGTTAACATTGATTTTTTTTATATGTTTGAGATATTATTTAAAATTTTACAGTCTCATAGGAATCAGGGCTTACTTTTCTGTGTTAAATTAATTCCTAGGCTGTTCATTTTCAGTGAGGAACTCTTTTGAGTAACTGTATCAGGTATTAATTCAGTTAACCTGAGCAGATGAATTAAGATGTAAAGCCATAGAACTGGAGAGTTTAGAGCACTGGCTGGTTTACAGAATCCAGTTTGATTCCTAGCAGCCTCATGGTGGCTCACAGTCAACATTTGTAACTCTAGAGAATTCAAATGCTGTCTTTTGGCTTCCTCAGGCAACAAGCACACATAAGGTGCACAGGTGTATATTGAGGCAAAATACTCATGCACGTGAAGTAAGTCTAAAAATAATAAGAAAAAATTGGGAAAAAGAAAAGAATATAAATCATTAGTAGCTGGTACTCATAGCAGTTAAATAATGAGTTTTTGACATCACGAGTTGGATGGCAGTTTATGAATAGTTCTTTAAAGCCACCTGATATGTTTTGCAGCAGCCTGTTAATGAGTTCTTCCCCTGTCTAATTTAGTTTATTGGGTTCAGTTGAATCATATGGTACTTTATACTAACTCTGTCAGTAGAGCATGAGACTCTTAATCTTAGGGTCGTGGGGTTGAGCCCCACATTGGGTTCCAGAATGTAGCATATTTAAGGGTTCCCTAGAGCCTGAAATAAATGTTAAGAAATGTTTATTGGGGAACACTCACAATAAGAAATTCCTCTGCTATAGGGATTTTGGGAGCTGCGAACCTAACTGAACACCGACCAAGCAAAAAGACAAAAGGGACTAGCATGCTTCCTGTCTGTGCTTAGAGTACCTCAGAGCACGCCCTAATGGGCTGGTATCTCAAAGGCTACTAGTTGAATGAATTCCTTTAACACCTGAACCTATTTCAGAGTTTTGTTTCAAATGAATTATCTCCTTTAAGGTATAAGTCATGAGTAAATTGTTATATTCTTGACTATTTTTAGTTATCTATAACATTTATCTAGATTGGTTTATATTGCTTTGGTTGGCTCTCTCCAGCAAATAGTTGAATCTTTATAGCATATTCTAAAAGGATGCTTTCCCTAGAATAGCAGTGCTGACATCTGCCTCATATTTTTGTAAACAAAATAGCACTATACTAGATTGAACAAGCCATTAGTATTCAACATAGTCATGTCTCCATTGATAAACTAAAACTGGAAAATATTGGTGCTTGACTGGGAAAGTTAATCCTAAAAGGGAAAAAATTTGGGGTTGAAAGAATAGAAAATTAAATTCTTTTTTTTTTTTTGTTTTTGTTTTTGTTTTTCAAGACACGGTTTCTCTGTAGCTTTAGAGCCTGTCCTGGAACTAGCTCTTGTAGACCAGGCTGGCCTCGAACTCACAGAGATCCGTCTGCCTCTGCCTCCCAAGTGCTGGGATTAAAGGCATGCGCCACCACCGCCCGGCGAAAATTAAATTCTAATATACAGTTTTATAACTTTAAAATACATTTATTTATTCTTTTGTTTCTTCTTCTGTTTTTTTTGTTTTGTTTTGTTTTGTTTTGTTTTCTGAGACAGGGTTTCTCTGTGTAGCTCTGGCTGCCCTGGAACTCGCTCTGTAAACCAGGGCAGCCTCAAACTCAGAGGTTCACCTGCCCCTATCCCCCAAGGGTGGGGATCAAAGCTGTGCACCAGCACTTCTGTCTTAATTCTGTACTTCTTCTAGTTTTCTATTTTTTAAAGATTTAATTATTTATTATATATATAGTGTTCTTTCTGAAGGCCAGAAGAGGACACCAGATCTCATTACAGATGGTTGCGAGCCACCATGTGGTTGCTGGAAATTGAACTCAGAACCTCTGGAAGAGCAGCTAGTGCTCTTAACCACTGAGCCATCTCTCCAGCCCTCATTTATTTATTCTTTCTCTCTCCCCTTCTCTCCTTCCTGTCTTTCCCTCCCCAACGGTTCTTCCCAGGTTCTTCATATGCTAGGCAGTTCAACTAGTGTGCTAAATCCCCATCCTCTTTATTGATTTTCTCTCTCTTAAGTTCCCTAAGCTAGTTTTGAACTTAAACACAGCAGGTCTAATTTAAATGCTCCTGCCTCATCTTTTGAGTAGTAGTCTGATGGTTTCTAAGCCAACTTTGCATTCTAATTGAAAATTAATTGTAGGAAATACAATCTAGTAACATGCAAGTTTCTATGCACATACCCAGACTTAGTATTTGAGTCTGTCAAGCATAGGTATATATGTATATGTGTCTCCGAGGTAATTCTCACGTAGCCATTTTATGATCAAATTTGGGAACCTCTGATTTAAGCTAGAGATCTTAATCTAACAAGTCAGGAAACAGACTGAGAAGGGACATAGCTTTCAAGTCAGTCTTCCTGACATGTCAAACATCATACTCTTAGGGATTCACTCAGAGGTAGAGCCAATGAACTATTGACCTGCATTTGGTATGCTATTCTGAAGCATTTGAGTAAGTAATGCTGAGTGGTGTTGGCTCAAAAGCTGTCCATGGTTTAAATGAGAAGTAGCTGTTAAGTGATTGAAATCTTTTAGTAGTCATTTGGGCCCCCCCTTTTTTTTTTAAAATCATTTTACTTTTTATTTATGTGCATTGGAGATTTTCCTGTATGTATGTCTATGTGAAGGTGTTAGGTCTTGGAGTTACAGACGGTTGTGAACTGCCATGTGGGTGCTGGGAATTGAACCCGGGTCCTTGAGGAAGAGCAGCCAGTGCTCTTAACCACTGAACCATCTCTCTAGCCCCTAAAGTATATTTGGTTTTTTTTGTTTTGTTTTGTTTTCCGAGACAGGGTTTCTCTTTGGCTTTGGAGCCTGTCCTGGAACTAGCTCTTGTAGACCAGGCTGGCCTCGAACTCACAGAGATCAGCCTGTCTCTGCCTTTGGGCTCTGATATTTATCAGCTACTGCTTCACTTACAGCTTTTCTCCAGTTGAAGGTGACTGATTCCCACTAGGTAGATAATTGCGGAACCTTTGGCTACTCTTGGGAGGAATTTATTATAATTACCAGGGAGAAGGTAAGAATGATTTAAGTTCAAAAACTTCTAACTTAGCCGTGCAGTGGCGGTGAAAGCCTTTAATCCCAGCACTCTGGAGGCAGAGGCAGGCGGATATCTGTGAACTCGAGGCCAGCCTGGTCTACAAGAGCTAGTTCCAGGCTCCAAAGCTACAGAGAAACCCTGTCTCGAAAAACAAAAAACAAACAAACAAAAAAACTTTAACTCCATTCAGCTTAGGCTGTTGGCCAGGTGTTCACCCTCAGGAGTAAGTTGGTGTCAGTTGCTGCATTGTGACTTAAAAATATTTAAGAAGAGCCAAAGGCATCATTGAAAACCTTTCCTGTGTTGGCAGAAGGAAGTGTCACCAGGAATCAAGGATTGACACATGTCATCGGTCTGGAAAAAGTGGAGTTTGGACACTAATGAATGGCTCTTGTCAAGACTTACTTAGTGTAATAAAGCTGGGAAGACCCTGGTTGGTGCTTACTTTGCATAGGAGAGGAATTATTGTTTAGAGAAAACTGCCAAGAATTTCCTTTGCCCTAATTGTATATCAGGGATAACCTTAGACTCTTGTCAGTCACATTTTAGTGGCTGGTGGTATTGACACTGGATATAAGGGAGCAAGGTAGTGTGGTTACATCAAGCAGATCTTCCTTTTTTGTTGTTTTCTTGCCATTATGTATAAACTCAATTTGTATGACTGTACTTTTTATATATAAAGTGATTGTAACCTTGTGACTTTTGGCACACGTTTCTCATATGCAAAATGGAGATTCATAATTTTCCTTATCACTGAGTTTTCCTGAGACTTGAATGAGCTCAGTAATAGAAAAATTTCTGGCATAAGATAAACAAATTTCAGTTACAGTTAATATTATAATTTGCTAAATTTGCAGTGTTCTGTTAAGACCTTCTAAACAATTACTTAGAGAATTACTATGTAGAAAAAACACACAGTTCAAGTCAGGAGACCCAGACTTAATTATGTCACATGTTACTCAGTTTCTGTACTCTTCAAGTTATACCAATCAGAAACAAACTCAGAGTTTGCAGGCCACTGGCTGCTGGAAGCATTCATTGTTCAGAGCAGTTATCCTTAAGCTTGCAGTGTAAATGAAATTTGCTAAATTGTAAAATAGTTTTAAATCCGCTAGGAAATGGTGGTGCACACCTTTAGTCCCAGAACTCTGAAGGCAGAGGTAGGTAGAGCTCTGAGTTCAAGGCCAGCCTTGTCTACAGAGTGAGTTTCAGGACTGCCAGGGTACACAGGGAAACCCTGTCTGGGAAAACAAGCAAAACAAAACAAAAATATAGTAAATCCATTACACTGTTAAAGTCAGTGCCCTTTCCTCACGGAGTGCAGAGCAGTGAATTGAGAGCCTTGTCCATGGGAGGGAAGTGCTGTGTTATTCATTCAGGTGCGCACTAGCTCTACCTAAGATACATTTAAAAAAAAAAAAAATCAAAAACAGGGCTGGAGAGATGGCTCAGAGGTTAAGAGCACTGATTGTTCTTCCAGAGGTCCTGAGTTCAATTCCCAGCAACCACATGGTGGCTCACAACCATCTGTAATGAAATCTGGGGCCCTCTTCTGGCCTGTAGGCATACATGCAGACAGAACACTATAAACAAAATAAATAAATAAATCTTTTTAAAAAAATAAACAGTAAAATAGATATGGTTTTTTGGTCAAAGTTGTATCTCACAGATAATTACTAGTCTGGTATGGGTGAAGTCTTCATTTGAGCCCCCCCCCCACCCCCAACAGTACAAGTCACCAAACAAAAAGGTAGGGGTGTGTGTATGTGTGTGTACATGTACTTGTGTACTGTTGCCAGAGGTTAACATTGGGTGTCTTTTCCTCTACCAATTTTTACTTCATTTTTTGAGACAGTCTCATTGAACTTGGAGCTGCCTGACTTGGTTAGACTGGCTGGCCAGCAATCTTCAGGCTCAGAACTGTCTCTACTTCCTAAGCACTGGGGTTATAGATGTGTTTGTTGTACCTGGATTATTACATAGGTGCTAGGTGTCTAAACTTTATGTGTCTTATTAAAATCATTGTATAGACCTTTTACTTGGTCATGATTTTTTTCGAGACCGGGTTTCTCTGTGTAACAGTCCTGGCTGTCCTGGAACTAGCTCTTGTAGACCTGGCTGGCCTCAAACTCACAGAGGTCCACCTGCCTCTGCCTCCCAAGTGCTGGGATTAAAGGCGTACGCCACCACTGCCAGGCCTGATGATGGTTTTCTAACATCATGTATTGGCCAATTAGAACATAGCTGTTAAACAAGTTATACTATATTGGGAAGCAGTGAAGTTCATAGTAGAGTTACAAAATTTCAAAGTTTGAACTTCCTTAAAAGGTCAAAATTTTTTTTTTATATAAGGTCTTACTTCCCATTATCCCTAGCTGCCCTAGAACTTGCTCTGTAGACCAGGTTGTTCTCAAACTCACAGAGATTCCTCTGCCTCTGCCTTCTTAGTGATGGGAGTAAAGGTATACACCACCGTAACTGGGTTAAATGCTTAAATTTTGATGACAGTATTTTCCAAGGCACTGTGTGCATACATGCAAGCAAAGTACCCACACATAAAATAATTTTTATTTAAAGATCTTTTTGAGCCCTCTTTGAATCATGGTTTTTGTAGACATACAAAAGCATCATGCCGGTTGGTGGTGGGAGGCAGAGGCAGGTGGATCTTTGTGAGTTTGAGGCCAGCCTGTGTAGTATGGAGGAAAGGGCTCTGTTCCCGGCTCCCGCCGCAGGGCCCCTTGTTTTGTTTTGCCCAGCTTTCGGTGTCCGAAATAATTATACAGAAACTGTATTAATTAAATGACTGCCCGGCCCATTAGTTTTAGCAATGCTTGGGAGAAGGGAAGTGTGGCAGACTCCATGCTTCTCCGGCCCAAGATGGACACTGGTTAGACTCATGCCAGTAAGCCACATCCTCGTGGTGAATACACATATTAAAAATGGGCTGAATCAAGATGTGAGAGTTAGCCAAGAAGAGATGAAAACTAATGAACCAGACAGTATTTCAATGAATACAGTTTCAGTGTAATAATTTCGGATATAAGCTAACCAGACGCCAAAAACAACTCTCACCTCCTTACTACAAGCCTGGTTTACAAAAGCTAGTTCCAGGGCAGGCTCCAAAGCTACAGAGAAACCCTGTCTAGAAAAAAAAACAAAAATAAAAAAACCAAAAGCAGGGCTCAGTGGTTAAGAGCATTGCCTGCTTTTCCAAAAGTCCTGAGTTCAATTCCCAGCAATCACATAGTGGCTCACAACCATCTGTAATGAGGTCTGTTGCCCTCTTCTGGCCTACAGGCATACATGTAGACAGAATATTGTATACAAAATAAATAAATATTTTTTTAAAAAAAAAAAACAAAAGCATCACAAAGACATGTATATGAAAACATGCGCCGGGCGGTGGTGGTGCACGCCTTTAATCCCAGCACTCAGGAGGCAGAGGCAGGAGGACCTCTGTGAGTTCGAGGCCAGCCTGGTCTACAAGAGCTAGTTCCAGGACAGGCTCCAAAGCTACAGAGAAACCCTGTCTCTAAAAACCAAAAAATAAAAAAATAAAAACATGCCTATAAGTATTTGGTATATAATTGATTATAATATATAACTTTTCTTTTGAAATGTGAATACTTAGTATAAATTTTGTCTCTTTGGAGAGTTGCAATGTGCATATATAAGGTGTCTTCCAATTTATAAATTTGAGAAACTAAGTCCTGAGAATTCTCATGTTGGGGTTGGCCGTGGTTTGGAAGTTAAGAGCAATCACTTCATTTGCAGAGGGCCAGAGTTCACTTCCTAGCTAGCACTCAGGTGAGGTGGTTTACAACCACCTATATAACTCTAGCTCCAGGATTTCTATTCTAGTTGGTGTTTTGTCTGGAAAGACCTTCTCTTGAGAAAGTGCCTCTGCCAGAGTGCCTATGGGCAAGCCTGTAGGGCATTGTCTTGATTAATAATTGATGTTGGAGGGTCTAGATCATTGTAAGTGGTCCCACCCTTAGGCAGATGGTCCTCTGTAAGAGCACAGTCTGAACTTTTATATATGAGAAGCAAGCCAGTAAGCCACATTCTTCTATGATCTCTTCTTTAGTTCCTGCCTTCAGATTGCTGCCTCAAGTTCCTGCATTAGCTTCTATCAGTGGACTGTGACCCAGAATATATAAGTTAAATAAACCCTGCCCTCACCTCAAGTTCCTGCATTAGTCTCTATCAGTGGACTGTGACCCAGAATATATGTTAACTAAACCCTCTCCTTACCTCAAGTTGCTTTTTGTCTTCATTACAACAATAGAAATGTAACTAGAGGCTCCAAAGCCACAGAGAAACCCTGTCTCAAAAACAAACAAACAAACAAAAAAAGAAATGTAACTAGAATAGGATTTGACTCTTGATTCTGACCTCAGTGGGCATCCACAATACTTAAACATACAGGCTCTCCCTCTCTCTCTCTCTCTCTCTCTCTCTCTCTGGATTAAATCTTTTAAAAAGCATTCTAATGTTAAGTAGTACCTCTGATACCTTGTTTGGTTCTATGACAAAATGAGGGTATAGGCCAGTCCTGAAAAGTTTATACTGCTGCCTTCATTTTTGTGGTGGTAGAGATTAAGCCAGGGCTTTGTGAATCTCAGTTAAGTACTCTGTTGTTGAGCTACTAAGTTGTTTTAAATCAAGCTAGTCTGTTTTTTTGTTTTTTAATTTTTTTGATTTTCTTTTTCAAGAAACTTTGCTGGAAATTTTTTTGGTTTTTTGAGACAGGTTTTTTCTCTGTGTATCTTTGGTGCCTGCCCTGGAACTAGCTTTTGTAGACCAGACTGGCCTTAAACTCAGAGTTCTGGCTGCCTCTGCTTTCCGAGTGCTGGGATTAAAGGTGTGCGCCACCACCATCTGGCCAAGTTAGTCTGTTATACATAGGATATAATCAGTTTGTAGTTTAAGTTGTCAATCAAAGCATTTATGAGCTATATCAGTATTTCATCATAAAGGCAGTAATTCTTAAGTGAAGATTCGTGTTTTCAAAATAAACAGTGATTGAGCTGTGGTAGACTGCTAAGAAGTCCTGGGTTTGATTCCTAGCACTGCAAAACCAAACCAAAATAAACTATTCTGAAGCAACCGGTTATATAAAATTGCTGGATTATTTTTTTATAGACTCTGCGAGATTAAAGAATAAC
Source organism: Ondatra zibethicus (assembly GCA_004026605.1). Taxonomy (NCBI): domain Eukaryota; kingdom Metazoa; phylum Chordata; class Mammalia; order Rodentia; family Cricetidae; genus Ondatra; species Ondatra zibethicus. Next base: position 32,009 of record PVIU01003835.1, on the reverse strand, counting down.
CTTTAGGTAAGTCTAGCCATAAATGTCTCATAGCAACTTAAGTGGAAATCTGAGATTGAGTAGAAAAGAAAGAATTATTTTTTCTAGGCCACAAGCACATTAACTTTAAGCACGTCTCTTTTGCATCCAGGAAGTTCTTAGGACTGAGCACCTCCCCTTTGGGGCTTTCTTAATATTGTATGAAAATTTTATTTTCAAGAATTTTTTTCTTTGGTTTTGATTTTGATTTGGTTTTTAAGACAGTTTCTCTGTAGACCAGGCTGACCTTGAATTTAGAGATTCACCTGAGTGCTGGGTTTCAAGGTGTGCACCACCATGCACCACCATCTCCCTTCTATTTTGCAGTCTTTTTTTTTTTTTGTTTTGTGTTTGTTTTTGTTTTTCGAGACAGGGTTTCTCCAATGTAACAGTTCTGGTTGTCCTTGATTTCACTATGTAGACCAGGCTCTCCTTGAACTCACTGAGATCCGCCTGCCTCTGCCTCCCAAGTGCTGGGATGAAGGCATGCACTACTACTGCCTGGCTTGCAGTCTTAAGAAAGCCATACAAGAGGTAAAATGTGAGTTTCTCTTTTAGTTGTATTTGACTATACAAACCACTAGGGAATGTTTTTGCTGTTAGAAGAATCTTTAACAGTCATGGTTGAGGAACTGTCCAGGAGTGTTGGCACACATCTTTAATCCCAGCACTTGGGAGGCAGAGGCAGGTGAATCTCTGTGAATCTGAGGCCAGGCAGCTCTACAGAATGAGTTCCAGAACAGCCAGGCCTATATAGAAAGACCCTTTCTCAAAAGAGGGGGAAAAAACGAATTATCTTTGTACTGTTCCAGGGATGGAGTTAAGTAGGAGACTATTTCTCTCAATCACAGCTGAGTGGCTTTGGGTTTATGGGACTTGGAGTGGTAAGAGATTCCTAGGACAGAGTGATGACTGAAGCCCTTTGGTTTATATGAACACAGGTGCTAAGGTTTTGAATGGATCTGGTTCTTTGTGAAGGATGTCAGCTTCTAGACATGGGAACATATTCTTAAACTGGTTTTGAATTTTAAAGCCAGTGTCGCTGTATGACATGTTAGGAGATCTGGGCTCAATACCCCAAACCCTTTATTTATTTATTTGTTTGCTTGGGTCAGTCTCTCCAGGCTGTCTTGGAACTAACTCACTTTGTAGATCTTGAACTCACAGAGATCCTCGTGCCTCTGCGTCTTAGTACTACGATTGCACCACCATGCCTGACCCATATGTTTTTTCTTTCTTTTTTTTTTTTTTTTGGTTTTTGTTTTGTTTTGAAATCAATATGATGACATAAACTTGCAAAGCCAGGAGGAGAAGTTATAACAATTGCTGGGGCTTGCTCCACAGCCATCTTGACTGCTTGGTAAATTCTACACCAATGAAAGAAAAAAGAAAAGAAAAAAAAGTGGTTGGAGGACAAGGGATGTTACCTGAGGTGGCCCTGACCTCCATATGCAGGTACATTCACATCTACACCCAAAAAGTAACTGTAGAGGGTTTATAGATGAGGCAAGCAGAAAAAGAAACATGCTTAAGGCTTAAGTATTCAGTTGAATTATTGTTTTATTTTGACCATTAGCATAGTATGGGGCAATCTTCATTCCTCTCCTACTTAAGTGCTGAGATTACAGTCACTTGGTTCACTTGTGGTTTGATTTTTCTCTTAAATGATTTAGAAACATACTCATTATAGTCTGTCTTATTGAAGAAACAGTTTTAATACAGGTTCCTTAGGATTTATTTAATCTAAAGTCATTTCTAGTTTTCCCATTAGTTTCCTTTCTAACCATGTTCTTAGTCATTCAATCTGTTCCTTTATGAGTGGGGAAGCTTTGTGCTTTCTAAATATGTGAGGTTTTTGTGTGCTATGTAGACTCCCTCCTTAACTAAAATATATATGATTAAAGTCGATATTGACAATCAGAGCAATTAAAGGAATACCCAATGGGGATAATGATGCCTGTCCAAGGTCATAGGGTAGACAGGTTTTAGAGAGGAAGGTCACGGAGGAACTGTGGGCTGCTGAAAATATACATTAGTTCATGGATGTGGGAATGGTTATATGGGAGTACACAGGTGTGAAAATCCATCAGATCAAAACTTAAAGATAATTTATCTTGTCACATGTAATTACTACTTCAGAAAGTAAAATAGTAATTATATCAGAGGAAAGTAGTTATTGAATGTGCTTGGTAGTTATTGTATAGTTTCTGTATTTTCATGAAATTTGAAGTATTTTGGAATAACTTTTAAAGACTGATGCACAAAAAAATATCAAACTATAGTTCAGATTAAAGACATTTGCAATTTTTTTTTAAATTGGATGTTAGCAAGGGAAATAGAGGATAAAATCTCATGCCATGAGGTATGTGTAGAGGGTCTCATGACAATTTATGGGAGGTTCTTCTTCCATCATGTGAGTTCCAGAGCTTGAACTCAGATTGTTAGGTTTGGTAGCAAGCACTTTACCTACTTAGTCACTAATCAATTTCTCTTACTTTCTTTCCCTTTTTTTTTTGAGACATTTCTCCTTGTAGCCCTGGCTATCCTGGAACTCACTCTATAAACCAGGCTGGCCTTGAACTTAGAGATCTGCATGGCTCTGCTCCTGAGTACTGGGATTAAAGGCCTTCACCACTGCCTACCTACACTCTCTCTTTTAAAAGATAGCAGACCAGTCTTGTTTCCCCATTAGCACCACCAGCACACACACAATGCTGACATTCAATCCAGGATTTCAGACTTGCAAGGCAAGCTCTGGACCACCGAGCTACAGCCTCAGTCCCCAGTCTTGACCTTTCAACTAATTTATATGTGAGTTCTTTTCAATTCTGCCTGAATGAAGTTAGAAGCTATGAAGCTCTGATCAACACCCACTTTAAGGGTTCTGTCTTTCAAAAATACTGGCCATATATTAGTATGAAAACTATTTTGTGGGATGGGGCTACTGTTCATTTTCATTTGAGGATACAGTGGTAGATCTTAGGTCAAGCAACTTACTTATTTTTATTTTTTGGGTTTTTCGAGACAGGGTTTCTCTGTAGCTTTGGAGCCTGTCCTGAAACTAGCTCTTGTAGACCAGGCTGACCTCAAATTTATAGAGATTTACCTACCTCTGCCTCCCGAGTGCTGGGATTAAAGGCGTGCGCCACCACTGCCCGGCTAAGCAACTTGTTTATGTGCTAGTGACTGAAGTAGGAAAGGTTCTCTAAACATCTCTAAAGGACACTGCAGCATTCAGTGTCAGACTAGAAATATTATTTTCCCAAATAAACTATCACTATTTCAAGAGACAGTCGTGTTTGTTTGTTTATTTTTGAGGCAGAATCTTGTGCTACAAGTGGAGAATGACCTTGAACTTGTGACCCTTATCTCCTGAGTGCTGGAATTGCAGCTCAGTACCAGCATACCTGGTATTATATATATGGTGTTGGAGCAAGCACTCCACCAAATGAGCTACATCTGTAGCCTAATATTTTTGTGTTCCAAGAGGAAACTTTTCTTCTCAGTGACTTAAAAAAAGAGTAGTAAATTGGTTTCTCCCAAACTAGTTTCATTGTGACAGTTGAGGTCAGTAGGTCAGCCAGCAAATCAAGACAACTGTGTTTGTTCAAAGCCACAGTTTGGAGACACAGATTATATACAATGCTTCCAACTATTAGGCTTACTCACAGGGTCAGTTAAAGTACAAAAAAATAAAACTATAGAAAAAGAATCAGCCAAGCCCAAGACTAGAGCAAGCTTGCAACATGCAAAGGGGAGTGGGTGTAGAAGCCCCAGACTTCCTCAGGGCTGCACATCACAGACCTGGATTCCTTGTTAGGCATTCCATAACTCTTTAAAAAGTTCCCATTAAGGTCTTCTAAACTCCATAGAGCTAGTTCTAGCACTTAATATTTTTAAGATTGAATCTCCCTGTATTAACTCTATCTGGCCTCTAGTTTATAATCCTAATTGATTCTGGTGTGTTGAGATCACAGACATGCTGCACCACACAAGTTACTCTTTTAGCAACTTGGAAATATTGCTCTATCCTTTAAAATGAACCTGGAAATGAAATATTTGCTATAACAGTTAAAATAACTATATGTAGATTTTTTTTGTTCATTTTTAAGGCAATAAGTTCTTTCTCTAAACTACATCAGAACCCAAGCTAACTTGGTGTAATAGTGTAAGAATTTCATTGAGTACTTAATGCAGCCACAAAAGCTCACAGTGTTGAATTTCAATGCTAGCTGTTTGCAAGAAATACCATAACTCGGTATTTCTCCATATTTCCCATACTGCCCCCCCCATTTATTTCACTGGAGTAAGGGAAACTAAGGGTCATAGATATGCTGCATTCCAAGGTGGTGGTCCTGGTGTGCCTCTGCTGTGCTACCAAACATTTCCTCTGATTAGTTCCAATGTTCTTACTGTTCTGGGTAATTCTTCCAACTAGTAACGCACGGCAGTAGTTTGCACCCTGTATAGTTTTACTTCCTATATACTCTTTGCATGAGCATATTCTGGCTTTTCTATGTGGTATATCCCATCCATTTTGTTCAGCCTTAGACTCTTCCCAAGAGTAGTATTTGAGCCGGGCAGTGGTGGCGCACGCCTTTAATCCTAGCACTTGGGAGGCAGGGGCAGGCGGATCTCTCTGAGTTCGAGGCCAGCCTGGTCTACAAGAGCTAGTTCCAGGACAGGCTCCAAAGCCACAGAGAAACCCTGTCTCGAAAAACCAAAAAAAAAGAAAAAAGAAAAAAGTAGTATTTGACCATGCAGTCACACATTCACATACTGGCAGGAACATAATTTTAGCTTCCTTTTGAGAAAGATTGAAGCCAGGTGAGCAAAGTCAGATGTTTTGGATTCAGTCGTGTTGCTGATAATCAGAATTCTGCACGTTAAGAGTTTTGAAGTGCACTAGGCTCATTCTCTTGCTTAACCATATTTTTATGACCAAAAGATTCTGGAGTTTTACGCCTTTTGCTGGGCAGAAAAAGTTACATGCTGGAACTCCATGAAAGCACCATATTATTTAAGAGAAATACTAATGGGCATGCCAAGGGAAGTAGTGCTCCTGCTGGGAAATCCTGGCTGGGAGCAGGCAGCTACAGCTGCAGCCCCTTAACCATGCGTGCCTATATTTTAAACAGAACCTTTCATTTTAATGCAAGCTACCATTATGGGGTCTCTGGCACCCAATGGTACCTTGCAGAAAGAGGAAATGCTTTGAAACTGTATGCAGCACTTACTACATACCCTGTGTGAGGACTGCTCAATGCGTAGGTACTGGAGATGAATTAAGATTCTCTCTCTCTCTCTCTCTCTCTCTCTCTCTATATATATATATATATATATATATATATATATAAAACTAAATATATATATATGTATATATATTGAGCTCAACATTTTGCTCTGCTCCCCTCCCTGCCTCTCCCCTCCCCCAAAGTCCCCATGCTCCCAATTTACTCAGGAGATCTTGTCTTTTTATACTTTCTACTTCCCATATAGATTATATCTATGTAAGTCTCTCTTAGTGTCCGCATTGTTGTCTAAGTTCTCTGGGATTGTGGTTTGTAGGCTGGCTTTCTTTGCTTTATGTTTAAAAACTACCTATGAGTGAGTACATGTGATAATTGTCTTTCTGTGTCTGCCTCCAGAAGTTCTTTCATTGTACAGGATTGTTTAGGCTATCCTGGGTTTATGAGTTGTAGAAGTTCCTTAGTAGAAATTTTGGGATCGCTTATATAAACTATCATAGCATCAGCAAACAGTAAGAGTTTGACTTCTACATATAAAGGTAGACCTATCAGAATTACACCTGACTTCTTATTGGAGGACAATGAAAGCTAGAAGGGCGTGGTTAAGCATTATGCAGACATTAAGAGACCATGGATGCCAGCCCAGACTACCATACCCAGCAAAACTTTCAATAGAAGGACAAAACAAGATATTCCATGACAAAATCAGATTTAACCAATACCTAGCTGCAAACCCAGGTCTACACAAAATACTAGAAGAAAAACACAACCCAAGGAAGTTGGCTACACCAACAAAAACACAGACAATTGATGGCCTCATAGCAGCAAATCCCAAAGAAGGGAAAAACACACAAATTAACATCACCAACAATGAAAAATAAATTAACAGGAGATCGCAATCATTGGTCATTAAGATCCCTTAATATAAATGGACTAGACTCACTTATAAAAAGGCACAGGCAGGCTGGAGAGATGGCTCAGAGGTTAAGAGCACTGACTGCCGTTCCAGAGGTCCTGAGTTCAATTCCCAGCAACCACATGGTGGCTTATAGCCATCTGTAATGAGATCTGGTGCCCTCTTCTGGCCAGCAAGCATACATACGGACAGAACATTGTATATATAATAAATAAATTTAAAAAAAAAAGCACAGGCTAACAGATTGGATACAAAAACAGAATCCATCCTTCTTCTGCATACAAAAAACACATCTCAACATCAAAGACAAACATCATCTCAGAGTAAAGGGTTGGGAAAAAATATTCCAATCAAATGGACCTAAGAAACAAGCGGGTGTAGCTATCCTAATATCTAACAAAATAGACTTCAAGCTAAAATCAATCAAAAGAGACAAAGAAGGACATTTCATATTAGGCACAGGAAAAATCCATCAAGAGGAAATCTCAATACTGAACATCTGTGCCCCAAATACAAGGGCATCCTCATATGTAAAAGAAACACTTCTTTATATATATATATATGGAGACGCTGAGAAATAGTTTATTGAGTCAATATAAGAACAAACCTGGTGTAGGAGGGTCCTTCTGTATGTGGGTAGCACAAGGGGCCCTGCGCCGGGAACCAGGCACTGGGAATGCAGCCCGAGCCCCTCATTACAACACAAACCTAGATAGGCACGGTGTCAAAACCTTTAATCCTAGCACTTGGGAGGCAGAAACAGGAAGATCTCTGAGTTTGAGGCCAGCCTGGTCTACAAAACGAATTCCAGGACAGCCAGAGCTATTCAGAGAAGCCCCATCTTAAAAAATAATAACAACAAAAAACCCTGATTATGTTAAGAGGGACAAACTGTTTACAAGATTTGAAGACTTTTTTTAAGATTTATTTATTTATTTGTTATGTATACAACATTCCATGTATGCCTGCACACCAGAAGAAGGCACCAGATCTCATTTCGGATGGTTGCGAGCCACCATGTGGTTGCTGAGAATTGAACTCGAGACCTCTGGAAGAGCAGTAAGTGCTCTTAAACTCTGAGCCATCTCTCAAGCCATAAGACCTGAAAACTTTTAAAAATGAAACTTCCAGTCTGGTTAATGGGAATCACACTAAATTATCCACAGTATTTTCTTGGGGTATGAAACTTGTTGTATGAACTATGAAATAGTTCTTTCCCAGGATTTGAACATAACATTCATCTTATTAATAGTTTTGCTTTTGAACAATGTTCACTTTTTAAAATTGTGTATTTGGTTTTTGTGTTTTTCATTCTCTTTCATGCTTTTTTGTTGTTGTTATTTTGTTGTTTTTTTTTTGTTTGTTTTGTTTTTCGAGGCAGGGATTCTCTGTGTAACAGCAGTAGCTTAGCAGTCCTGGACCATGCTGACCTCCAACTCAAAGACTGCCTGACTCTGCTTCCCAAGTTCTGGGATTAAAGATGTGTGCCATCATCACCCTGCTTCTCTTTCATTCTTTTTCTTTGTTAACACCATCTGTCTGGAAAAATGTACATATCATGCTATTTATTTTTGGGAACAAGGTCTTAAGTCCTGGCTGTTCTGGAACTGGATATGTCATTGAATTCTAAGAGATTGATCCTCCTGTCTATGCCTCTTGATCAAAAGCATTTGCCATCATACCCAACCTTTTTTTATTGTAATGTATTTTGTTTGTGACAATATTTTGCTCTATAGCCCATGTTGGTCTGGGTATACTGCCTTTTCCTTTCAGAATGCCTCCGGTTATTTATGGTAGTGTGTGCTACAGAGTACAGAGCTCAGAGGACTTGTATAAGTGAATTCTCTCCTGGGACTATAGGACCCAGAGACTCACCTCAGTCCATTGGGTTTGAATCTTTTGTTTTTTTGTTTTTGAGCTCTACATTTTTCTCTGCACCCCTCCCTGCTTTTACCCTCCCCGCAGGTCCCCATGCTCCCAATTTACCCAGGAGATCTTGTCTTTTTCTACTTTCTACTTCCCATGTAGATTATATCTATGTATGTCTCTCTTAGTGTCTGCATTGTTCTCTAAGTTCTTTGGGATTGTGCTTTGTAGGCTGGCTTTCTTTGCTTTATGTTTAGAAACTGCCTATGAGTGAGTACATGTGATAATTGTCTTTCTGTGTCTGGGTTACCTCACTCAAAATAATGTTTTCTAGTTCCATCCATTTTCCTGCAAAATTAAAGCTGTCGTTATTTTTTCTGCTCTGTAGTACTCCATTGTGTAAATATACCACATTTTTCTTATCCATTCTTCAATCGAGGGGCATTTAGGTTGTTTCCAGGTTGACAAACAAAGCTGCTATGAACATAGTTGAGCACAAGTCCTTGTGGCACGATTGAGCATCCTTTGGATATATACCCAACAGTGGTATTACTGGGTCTTGAGGAAGGTTGTTTCCTAATTTTCTGAGAAATCGCCACACTGACATCCAAGGGGATGTACCAGCTTGCATTCCCAACGCAATGCAGAAGTGTTCCCTTTTCCCCACAACCTCTCCAGCAAAGTTGTCAGCAGTGTTTTTGATCTTGGCCGTTCTTACAGGTGTAAGATGGAATCTCAGAGTTGTTTTGATTTGCATTTCTCTGATGACTAAGGATGTTGAACATTTCCTTAAGTGTCTTTCAGCCATTTTAGTTTCCTCTGTTGAGAGTTCTCTGTTTAGGTGTGTACTCCATTTTTTTTTATTGGATTATGTGATCTTTTGGTGTCCAATTTCTTGAGTTCTTTGTATATTTTGGAGATCAGACCTCTGTCTGATGTGGGATTAGTGAAGATTTTTTCCCATTCTGTAGGCTGTCGTTTTGTCTTCTTGACTGTGTCCTTTGGTTTAAAGAAGCTTTTCAGTTTCAGGAGGTCCCATTTATTAATTGTTTCTCTCAGTGTCTGTGCTGCTGGGGTTCTATTTAGGAAGTGGTTCCCTGTGCCAATGCATTTAAGTGTACTTCCCATTTTCTCTTCTATAAGGTTCAGTGTGGCTGGCTTTATGTTGAGGTCTTTGATCCATTTGGACTTGAGTTTTGTGCATGGTGATAGATATGGGTCTATTTTCATTCTTCTACATGTTGATATCCAGTTATGCCAGCACCACTTGTTAAATATGCTTTCTTTTTTCCATTTGATATTTTTTGCTTCTTTATCAAAGATCAGG
>PVIU01003835.1:0-22533 GCA_004026605.1 Ondatra zibethicus | reverse complement strand
GTTCGGTTCCAGTGGTCCTCCTGTCTGTTCTTATGCCAGTACCAGGCTGTTTTCAGTACTGTAGCTCTGTAGTAGAGTTTGAAGTCAGGGATTGTGATGCCTCCAGAAATTCTTTTATTGCCCAGGCTTATTTTGGCTATCCTGGGCTTTTTGTTTTTTCCAAATGAAGTTGAGTACTGTTCTTTCGAGGTCTTTGAAAAATTTTCTTGGGATTTTGAAGGGCATTGCGTTGAATCTTTAGATTGCTTTCAGGAAGATTTCCATTTTTACTATATTAATTCTACCTGCCCAAGAGCATGGGAGGTCTTTCCGTTTTCTGGTATCTTCTTCAGTTTCTTTCTTCAAAGATTTAAAGTTCTTGTCATACAAGTCTTCCACTTGTTTGGTTAGAGTTACTCCGAGATATTTTATGACATTTGTGCCTATTGTGAAGGATATTGATTCTCTGATTTCTTCCTCAGCCCTTTTATCATCTGTGTACAGGAGGACTACTGATTTTTTTGAGTTATTCTTGTATCCTGATACCTTGCTGAAAATGTTTATGAATTGTAGAAGTTCTTCGGTTGAATTTTTGGGATCACTTATGTAAAATATCATATCATCCGCAAACAGTGAGAGTTTCACTTCTTCTTTTCCAATTTGTATCCCCTTGATCTCCCTTTGGTATCTTATTGCTCTAGCTAGGATCTCAAGAACTATATTGAATAGGTATGGAGAGAGTGGACAACTTTGTCTTGCTCCTGATATCAGTGGAATCGCTGGGAGTTTCTCTCCATTTAGTTTGATGTTGGCTGTTGGCTTGTTGTATATTGCCTTAATTATGTTTGGGTATGTTCCTTGTATTCCTGCTCTCTCCAAGACCTTTATCATGAAGGGATGTTGTATTTTGTCAAAAGCTTTTTCGGCATCTAATGAGATGATCATGTGGTTTTTATTTTTCAGCTTGTTTATATGGTGGAGTACATTGACAGATTTTTGTATGTTGAATGAACCATCCCTGCATCTGTGGGATGAAGCCGACTTGGTCATGGTGGATGATGGTCTGATGTATTCTTAGATTCAATTTGCTAGTATTTTATTTAGTATTTTTGCATCAATGTTCATGAGTGAGATTGGTCTGTAATTTTCTTTCTTAGTATTGTCTTTCTGTGGTTTGGATATCAGGGTAATTGTAGCCTCATAAAAAGAGTTTGGCAATGTTCCCTCTGTTTCTATTGTGTGGAATAATTTGAGGAGTATTGGTATTAGTTCCTCTTTAACGTCTTCTAGAATTCTGAGGTGAAACCATCTGGTCCTGGTCTTTTTTTATTTGGGAGGCTTTTGATGACTTTCTATTTCTTCAGCAGTTAGTTATAGGTATGTTTAATTTTCTTATCTGGTCTTGATTTAATTTTTTTTCATGATATTTATTGAGCTCTACATTTTTCTCTGCTCCTCTCCCTGCCTCTCCCCTCCCCCCTTCAAACCTCCCTCAAGGTTCCCATGCTCCCAATTTACTCAGGAGATCTTGTCTTTTTATACTTTCTCCTTCCCATGTAGATTATATCTATGTAAGTCTCTCTTAGTGTCCACATTGTTGTCTAAGTTCTCTGGGATTGTGGTTTGTAGACTGGCTTTCTTTGCTTTATGTTTAGAAACCACCTATGAGGTGAGTTCATGTGATAATTGTCTTTCTGTGTCTGGGTTACCTCACTCAAAATAATGTTTTCTAGTTCCATCCATTTTCCTGCAAAATTCAAGCTGTCGTTATCCAATAAAAAAATGGAGTACAGGCCTAACAGAGAACTCGCAACAGAGGAATCTAAAATGGCTGAAAGACACTTAAGGAAATGTTCAACATCCTTAGTCATCAGAGAAATGCAAATCAAAACAACTCTGAGATTCCAGCTTACACCTGTAAGAATGACTAAGATCAAAAACACTGGTGACAACTTATGCTGGAGAAGTTGTAGCATAAAGGGAACACTTCTGCATTGCTGGTGGGAATCCAAGCTGGTACATCCCCTTGGATGTCAGTGCAGCAATTTTTCAGAAAATTAGGAAACAACCTTCTTCAAGCACATCCAAAGGATGCTCAGTTGTGCCACAAAGACATGTGCTCAACTATGTTCATGGCAGCATTGTTTGTCATAGCCTGAGCCAGGAAACAACCTAAATGCCTTTAAACTGAAGAATGGATAAAAAAAAAATGTGGTACATTTACACAATTGAGTACTACACAGCAGAAAAAAATAACATCTTGAATTTTGCAGGCAAATGGATGAAGCTAGAAAATAGCATTTTGAGTGAGGTTTCCCAGACACAGAAAGACAATTATCACATAATTATCACATAACTGGTTTTTAATCACAAAGCAAAGAAAGCCAGCTTACAAACCACAATCCCAGAGAACTTAGACAACAATGAGGACCCTAAGAACAACATACATAGATCTAATCTACATAGAAATTAGAAAAAGACAAGATCTCCTGGGTAAATTGGCAGCATGGGGACCTTGGGAGAGGGTTGAAGGGGAGTGGAGAGGCAGGGAGGGGAGCAGAGAAAAATGTAGAGCTCAATAAAAATCAACAAATAAAAAAAAAGAAAGAAAAATACATAATGTTAAAACTATGTGGTGGAGATCAGAATACTGGCCACATTTATTGGGGGAAGAAATGTCTGTGAGAGCACATGTTGTCACGAGTATTCTGAGTGTGACTTTCTGTATCTGGACTTGTGTTGACTTTCCAGGTATGTTCACTTAGTAAAGCAGTATGTCTTGAGCTATACATGTGCAGTGTATCTACTTACTGTATTTTGATATGAGTATGCTTTTTACAAAAAGTTTTAAAGCTAGGCAGCAACTTGGTTAAAAGGACTTTTTTTTTTCTGGTTTCTGACAGTTTTGTTTTCATTTTATTTATTTTATATAAATGTTAAAATAATTCCAGTGTTTTTTCTTCTTTTTTCTTTTTTTTTAAAGATTTATTTATTTATTATGTATACAGTGTTCTTGCCTGACTGCCTGCCCAAGAAGGCACCATATCTCATTATAGATGATTGTAAAGCTACCATGTGGTTGCTGGGATTTGAACTCAGGACCTCTGGAAGAGCAGCAAGAACTCCTAACCTTTGAGCTATCTCTCCAGCATCTCTTCAGCCCTCAGTGTTTTTTTCTATAGTTAGTTGTATACATATATAGTAAGGTTAATATTATTTATTTGTTCTGCGAAAAAATAAGCTACAACTGTTGTTAGAGTAAACTTCATGAATCAACTATTTGAAACATGTCTTGATTGATATAAGACAAATACCATTTAATAACTCATGCATTTTGGTGACTAAAACCAACATCATAACAACAGAAAAGTTAAGAGTAGAGAAATGCATGGAGGAAATTTATAAAAGACTCATTTGTTTGGAAGAAAATGTCTTGCTTTCTAATACAATAGGTACATGCAGCTTCTGTAGGTATATGTATTAAATTGTCACTTTTATTTTTTAATTTAAGGGAGTTTTAAAAAAAATATGATTTATTTATCTTTATTTTATGTGCATTGGTGTGAAGGAGTCAGATCCCCTGGAATTGGACTTTCAGACAGTTGTAAGCTGCCATGTGAATGCTGGGAATTGAACCCAGGTCCTCTGGAAGAGCAGTCAGCGCTCTTAACGACTGAGCCATCTCTCCAGCCCCTAAATTGTCACTTTTAAAATTCATTTGATAAAATAATAGTACTAGAAGCCAAAGACATTTGCTTCTTTAACTGAACTGTCTATTTAATGTCATTAATGGCATACCCATATGTCCATCAGAGTAAATGGTAATTAATGGTAACCATTTAGTGAAATTAGACATTTTTGACCTTTTGTTGTAGAAAATTTCAGCATTTAATTTTTTTGTTTTGTTTTGTTTTTTGAGACAGGGTTTCTCTATAGCTTTGGACCCTGTCCTGGAACTAGCTCTTGAACATGCTGGTCTCGAAGTTACAGAGATCTGCCTGCCTCTGCCTCCCAAGTGCTGGGATTAAAGGCCTGCGCCACCACCGCCCGGCTTTTTGCATTTAATTTTTAAAATTTAAAAATTTCCTTAAAATGTGCTTTTCACACACTCCTTGAAAAGGTGTAGTGTTTCTTTGTTAAGTGCCAAAGACAAAGTTTAATGCCACCACAGTGGGTTGTTCACACCATTCCTGTACTCCACGGTAGTACTCCACGGTAGCACCTTTTTCCTGATGCAGAGAATCAAGGACTGTTAAAACAACACTTAAGCTGGGCGGTGGTGGCGCATGCCTTTAATCCCAGCACGCGGGATGGAGGGGCAGGTGGATCTTTGTGAGTTTGAGACTAGCCTGGTCTACAAGAGCTAGTTCCAGGACAGGCTCTAAAGCTGCAGAGAAACCCTGTCTCGAAAAACCAAGGAAAAAGAATAGAACAACACTTAGTGAAAAGCTTTGGGTGATCATTGAAACATTACTTCAAAAGAGCATTATGGCTGTAAGAGATTTAGCAGAGTTGCACACATACACACCCTGCTTGACTTTTTATTGTTTAGTCTACTGTTAGGTTTTTCTTCTGGTGTTCTGGGAACTGTCTTGTGCATGCTAGATAAGCACTTTACCATGAAACTGCATCAGCCCTAGCCCAAGGTTACATTTGCTCTATATTTCTCGCATTTTAAGTTATTTCTTAATATTTTTATTTAAAACGAAGAATGACTGGTTCAGAAAATGTTAAATAGCATGAAAATTAATAGTGTAGATATTGGGAACCATGTTTCAAGTTTGTGGTACCCTGTAAATAGGATCCCATTTAGCCATATTCATTTTATAACTGGGGTGTGGGGCACTAGAAATTTAGAGGTTATTTAGAGCAAAATGTCTCTTCCTCCCTCCTCACTTTCCTTGGTCATACCACAAATAAACTCCTTCATGTCTCTTTTTTCCTCTTCTTAAGCTATTTAAAAAAAAAAAAAAAAAGACCCAACATCAAGTACATGTGGTATATGCCTGTGGCCTCTTTACTTAAGAGACTGAGGCTGTGACCTCATTGCCATTGAGTTCGAAACTAGTTTAGGCAATATAGCAAGACTCTCATCTATTGCTGGGTTACAGAACAAGATTAACTCCCACATGACATACAACTTAAAACTGTAGCTGCTACTGCTGCTGCAATTATTATTATTTCTTGATTTTCAAGTCAGGGTTTCCTGGCTGCCCTCGAACTCACTCTGCAGACCAGGCTGGTCTTGAGCTCAGAGATTCGCCTGTCTTTTCCTCCTGAGTGCTAGGATTAAAGGCGTGTGCCACCACAGCCAGCATCCTTAACTCAAGTGCCCAGTTCACTAGTGTTGAGCAAATTTCACACTGATGTACAGCACTTTCTCTCCTCACAGTCCCCCAAATCCTGTGTTCACTGAATGCAACCTTTTCATTTTTCATCTTTTATAGCCATCAATTCTGTTTTGAATTTTTATGGATTTGACTGCTATAGGTACTGCCTTATGTAACAGCCTTTTGCAACTTCACTGCTGTCATCCAGGTCAGCACAGTGATTTCGTCTGAATGAGTGCAACATACTTAAGTAATCTTTTTAGCATTGCTTATTTTGAATCCATCTAATAGCTAAATTCAAATTAACTTTGCTTGGCAACCTTATAGTCTGAGTATGCTTTTACTTGAGATGAGCTTATGATATTATTGGACCCAAATAGCTACCTATTCAGCCATACCTTTTCCTCACTGCTCCCAAACTGTACAATACCCTGTGTTTTACACACTCTGAACTTCTTCCCTATCTGGATGCTCTCATTCAGTGACTTGTGACTTACTTGAAGCTGTGTTTGTCAGCTGCCTCTGCCTGGGGCTAACCAATTTAATGTCCGAATATAAAAATTCCGTAATTAAAAACATTTCCCATTATCTAGCTTTGTACACCTTTTCTTGACAATTAAAAGTCATGTGGTATGAAAAAACCAAATAATTTCTTGATTTTGCAATGGCAATTGTAGGGAGAAAAAAAATGGAAGTTTATTTT
The DNA here is from genome assembly GCA_004026605.1 of Ondatra zibethicus. NCBI lineage: Eukaryota > Metazoa > Chordata > Mammalia > Rodentia > Cricetidae > Ondatra > Ondatra zibethicus. The sequence goes on along the minus strand of PVIU01003835.1, from coordinate 16,521 downwards.
AAAATTGCAAATCACTGAGCCTATTAATCTTACTATTATTTCAGTAAATATTTCTTTGGAGCCTGTTATTATGTATATTCATTCCTATGAGTCAACAAGTTAAAAGTACACTGGAGAAATTTGTAGATCTGCAAACTTTAGCAGTTTCCCATTAAACAAGGAATTTAGATTTCTCACTACTAGATCTGTGCTTGAAGTTCACATATCCATCACAAAAGAGTATGAACATGCACACACACTGGGGGAAATAACATACTACTTTAAAGTTTTGTTTTGTTTTTCCAGATAGTGTTTCTCTGTGTAGCCCTGGCTGTCCTGGAACCTGCTCTGAAGAGACAGGTGAGTCTTTGTGAGTTCACAGCCAACCTGGTCTATAGAACAAGTTCTAGGAGAGCCAGGGCTACGCAGAGAACCCCTGTCTCAAAGAAAAAAAAATGTTGATTTTTAATCTTTGTAGGTTTGTGTATGTGTGAATGCAGGTACCTGTAGAGTCCAAAAGAGAACACCAGATTCCCTGGAGTTAGTTATGGGCATTTATGACAAGGGTGTTGTTGAGAACTGAACTCTGCTCCTCTGAAAAAGCAGTGTGTGCTCTTGCCTGCTGGGCCATCTCTGCAACTCCTGAAGTTACTCTCAATACAAGCTTAGTGAATTACTACATTGGAGCTGCAGTGTCTTTCATAGCTTGAACCAGACAGGCCTCTTCCTACCATTTCAACCTCCATTGTCTGTGTTTAAGCAAATCTGAACATCATACCAGTACTTTCATTTATATTATCAGTGTCTGAGAAGCTCTCCTTTATTTCTTTCTATAAAACCTACTTATCTTTCAAACTTCAGGCATCCTGTCTTCAAAGTTGTCTTTCAAGTAGAAGATTAAGTGCTTTTAGTTTGTGCTTTTCTTAGCAGTATCCTATAATCAGATTTGTCTCTTAAACTAGACTGGGAGCTTTTGTGGGAATTTTGAAGGCATTATTGTCCTTGGCATGCCGCAGACAAGGCTTTCGGTGACTTTAAAAATATTTTTAAGGCAGTCTGTAGACACAAGTAGTCCAGGCTGATCTTTTGTTTTACTTTAGTCTTCTAACTGTTGATTCTAGGCTGTACCTCCATTGCCTAACCTCAGTGACTCTGTTTTTGAATAAATTCTACTATGTTGAAAGTTGAATATACAAGTGCCTGAATAAATGAGTATCAGAAGACTAGAGAAAGAATCATTTGCCTCTGGACCCAAGCTTTGGTTGGTACAGTCTTGTTCCTACATATTTATTAGTAAACTTTGAGTTCTATCTGAACCTAATAGAGACAAAGGTGGGAGAAGGGTGAAGAGTTGGCTCAGTAGTTCAGAACACTGACTGCTCTCACAGAAGACCCAAGTTTAATTCCCAGCACCTACATGGCAGCTCACTACTGTCTGTATTTCCACGTCCAGGGGATCTGACATGTTCAAGGCCAGCCTGGTCTACAGAGGACAGCCAGAGCTACAGAAAGAAATTCTGTCTTGAAAAACCAAAACAATAATAATAAATGAATAAAGTGTTAATAATTTTCCTTCTCTGTTTACAAATACCTTTTATATCCACAGAGATGCTATTATTTTAAGTATAAAATGTTTTGCTTATATTTTTAAAAGTATTTACTTATGGCCTTTAATCCCAGCACTTGGGAGGCAGAGGCAGGTGGATCCAAAGCTGCAGAGAAACCCTGTCTCAACACCCCCCTCCAAATAAAAGAATCCAGATTCAAACTCAGATGTCTGGCTCTGGGCACTGTTCATTTCATTATTCAGTTTGTTTTTATATGGTTTGGAGTAGCATGTTTGGCTATTTCCTGTTGTGAGATATTTGTACACTATGAGAAAATGTATTGTTGTGGTGATGGTGTAAGAAAAAGTAGAATGGCCATTAGCTAGGCAGAAGTATAGGTGGGACATCCCGGCAGAGAGAAAACTCTGGGAAGAAGAAAGCGAAGTCACCAGCAAGGGCATTGTGGAGAAATGAGGTAGCAAGCCATATAACAGAAAGCAGATTAAAATAAATGAGTTAATTAATGTTATAAGAACTAGTGGGACAAGTCTAAGCTTGACTGAGCTTTCATGATTAATAATAAATCTCTATGTCATTATTTGTGAGCTGGTGACCCAAAGAAAAATATAGCTACAGATATCAGAGTCCTTCAGTCAACCCAACACTTGACTAGGAACCTGTTTTCACACTGAATGGAGTGGCCAACCTCTGTCTGGAGTGGCCAACCTGTAGCCACCAGTGATCCCTCTCATGTGGTACGTGGGTTCCAGCATCTACAGCAAGACTGGGTCCTTTCTTCACAAGAAGTTGCTCTTAAAAGACATAGGCAGGGTTTACAGGAAAAACACAAAGAAATGAAATACTCGCTGGGCGCTGGTGGTGCACGCCTTTAATCCCAGCACTTGGGAGGCAGAGGCAGGCGGATCTCTGTGAGTTCGAGGCCAGCCTGGTCTACAAGAGCTAGTTCCAGGACAGGCTCCAAAGCCACAGAGAAACGCTGTCTCGATAAACCAAAAAAGAAGTGAAATACTCAGCTAATTTACTCTTTCCCTTCTTTGTTTTTATTGAGACAGGGAAAAATGTTCTTTGTCTTACTATTCTGTAACCTGAGGCACACTGTAGTATTGTCCACTCAGGTCATGTTTGGGCTATGTAGAGAATCCCAAGCCAGCCTCAGTTCATGATGAGGCCTTGTTTAGGGAAAAAGTATTCTCTATTTTTAGATCTAATAATAGTATTAAGCTTGTTTCAACAATAAATTATCCTTGACATTATTATAATCTGATTATCTAACGGTAGCTTACAATTGTCTTTATCTAGTTTTAGGGAATCTAACACACTTTTCTGTTTTCTGGAGGCACTGCACACACATGTGGTGCACATGCATACATGCAGGCAAAAACACTTATGCATTAAAAAGTATATATGTATATAAGCCGGGCAGTGGTGGCGCTTGCCTTTAATCCCAGCACTCAGGTGGCAGGGGCAGGTGGATCTCTGTGAGTTCAAGGCCAGCCTGGTCTCCAGAGTGAATTCCAGGACAGGTTCCAAAGCTACAGAGAAACCCTGTCTCAAAAAATATTTAAATTTTTTTTATATTTAAAAATCTAATAACCTACCTTATTTTTTCAAATAATTTTCTCATATTAATTCAGTTACATCTAGTTTTTGTCTCTAAGATTTAAACTTCCGGGCTGGAAAGATGGCTCAGAGCTTTGCCTGCTCTTCCAAAGGTCCTGAGTTCAATTCCCAGCAACCCCATGTGCTCACAACCGTCTGTAATGAGATTTGGTGCCCTCTTCTGGCCTGCAGGGATACATGCAGGCAGAACACTGAATGCATAATAAATAAATAAATCTTAAAAAACAAAAAAAGATTTAAACTTCCTTGTGCAATGTTGACTGTTTTTACACTCATGCACTTAATTTTAAACAGAATACTGGGTGCTATGAATTAGGTTGGAACACTATCCAGGAAAAGTATCAGATATTGGTCTGGATTTAAAGCCTTTAGAAGTTAGGATAGAGTTTGGATGTCTAGACTGTTTTCCATGAGCCACAACCGGTGTTAGGTGTTTAATATTTATGATCCTTGTGCCTTTAAACAGTCTTGCAAGTGACATTAATACTTGTTTATTAATGTAGACTCTCATAGAGGGGGAAGGGACTTACTCAATACTGTATACAGGTAGATGGTAGAGCTAGTATTCTTAGGTATGTCTACTAACCCTAAGACATATTTCTTATACTAAGGAGGTATGATATTGGATGGCTGAGAGAGACATCACAGTCTATGAATCTCATCACATTTATTTGGTGGTAGATTTGGGCTTAAAATTTGTGGTCATGATAGAAGTCACTTACGGTGTTTTGTTTTGTTTTGTTTTTACCACTAGACTACCAGGGATGGTGTTTTGTTTTTGTTATTATTTATCACCAATGCCTTGAAAGGAAGTACTGCTCATTGCATCCAGTCTCCATTATAAACCAGGTCATTACGTATTTTTTCTGGCTCATTATTCCTATGTTATAACCTAGGTATTTTGAATATTCTTTGAAGAAGCTCTAGTTCAGTATTTTTTTTTAAGGTTTTCTACCAAAGTGTGCTGTGTGCTTTAATCAAGTCACAAGAGACTCAGGTTTCCTAGTTGTATTTCTAAAATAGCTTTTTCAAGTAGGGTGAGATGGCACACTGGGTGAGAATGTTTGCTGCTAAGTCTGATCTCCTGAGTTCAGTCCCCAAACCTTCATGGTGGATAGGAGAACTTAAAATTATCCTCTGACACCTATATATATGCTCACACTCCCTCAAAATAATAAGTAAATGTAATACGATAGCTTTTATTTTACTATTGAACAGGTATCAGGTTCCATTTGGATACTGTTGACATTCCTTGACAATTAAGACTCCTTTTTTTTTTGGCTACAGAGTATTTATATAAGTGGGTGCACATGTACGTGTGTGCAGAGGTCAGAGGTTAACAAACGGTACTTTCGTCATTCACTTTTCACTTCGTTTTTATGGTAAGGTCTGGAGCTTGTCATTTGAACCTGGGACTCACTAATTTGCTTAGGCTGAGTTGGCCAACAAAGCCAAGGGGTTTTGCTGTCACTGCTTCCCATCAGTGGTATTTTGTAGGTGCCGGATATTGAGATCAAGTCCTTATGCTTTTAAGACTGAGCCTGCTCTTCAGCCTTCTGGTCTTTGTTTAATACCTAAGATCTGAACACATAGAAACCATGCTGGTTATTTGAGTCAAATATGATATGAGGTTTTTCTGGCTTGTCCAGGAATAAGTCACTTCCTCCTCTTCCACAAGTCTGCATCAATAAAACAAGAATATATTTATTCATTTATTTATTTATTTTGGTTTTTCAAAACAGGATTTCTCTGTGTACCCCTGACTGTCCTGGAACTCACTCTGTAGACCAGGCTGGTCTCAAACTCAGAGATCTGCCTGTTTCTGCCTCTCAAGTATTGGGACTAAAGGCGTGCACCACCACCATGCAGCTAAAAGGAGAATATTAATGTCGCCCTGCAAGTCTGTTATAAGGCTCAGATATCACTGGCACTCTGTGACTTGGAAAAGTTGTCCAGTATTCATATATTTTCATTTTACTTAGTTGATATGAGGATAATTGCTTTTAAAGACTCACCTTGTGTTCTGAACAGTATATGTTCAGAAGAAGTTACATTGTAAAGATTTAAAGGGGAAAATGTAGTAAATAATCACTGCTCCTTTTTATACTCGGCATCTTGTTAAATGCTTTATCGTGAATTCTTTCATATTTCCTTATTTTGCAGAAGCTTGAGAGAGGTGAATTAATTTGCCTTGTAGCATCTAGCTATAAAAGTCACCCAGGTCTGACTTGTTACAATGTGTTTAATCTGTAGCAATGGCAATGTAAGAGAGACTACAGAATTATCTACATGTTTGGAAAGAACTTCCTTGGCTCACTTTACTTTGAGCACCACTATCCTGCCACTGTTCTCTTATATATATTATTTTTTTGAGACAGGGTTTCTCTGTAGCTCTAGCTGTCCTGGAACTAGCTCTTGTAGACCAGGCTGGCCTCGAACTCAGAGATCCGCCTGCCTCTGCCTCCCGAGTGCTGGGATTAAAGGCGTGCGCCACCACTGCCCAGCTTCTCTTTATATTCTTAATTGTATCTTTTCCTGTAAATCAAGTAAAGAAAATGGATTTGAACCTCCTGCCTCACCATTGGTTCCAAATTCTTTTTGGGTGTCTGTCAAATGTCATATCACTAACTATTTTGTCATACGTTCTATTACCTATAGATTGTGTGCATGTATCCAACTGTATGTGTAGCTGAAGACAATGTGTAAGGTGTGAGCATGGCTTTGATCAGCTTTGTCTAGTGACTTTGGCAGTGACGGAAGTAAACTTCTATCTGGGCCATCCAGTATAATAATAACCAGTAGTTACATGAGCCTATTGAAAGTTTAAATTAAAATAAGGCTAGTAAGGGTGAAGAACTTTCACTCTGCTTTTTTCGAGACAGGGTTTCTCTGTAGCTTTTGGAGCCTGTCCTGGAACTAGCTATAGTAGACCAGGCTGGCCTCAAACTCACAGAGGTCCGCCTGCCTCTGCCTCCTGAGTGCTGGGATTAAAGGCGTGCGCCACCACTGCCTGGCAGAACTTTCACTTTTATGTAAATCAAAATAGACGCATTGTGACTAATGGCTATTGTATTGGACAGTGCACAGATAGAGGTAGTAATTGATATTTGTGGTTTGACTAGCATTGATAGAAGTTGAAGAAGTTGCCGGGCAGTGGTGGCGCACACCTTTAATCCCAGCGCTCGGGAGGCAGAGACAGGAGGACCTCTGTGGAGTTCGAGGCCAGCCTGATCTACAAGAGCTAGTTCCAGGACAGGCTCCAAAGCTACAAAGAAACCCTGTCTCGAAAAATCAAAAAAAAGTTGAAGAGGTTCAGTCATTGGAAGCAGTATGAAACTTACTTGGGTACAACTCAAAACTCTTATCCTGGGACATAAGTGAACAGAACAGTTCATGTTTGCAAAGCTCTTTGATTATTTGTGATCTCAGGAATGATACTGTTTATGGCTTGGTTTTCATCATAGATTGCATACTAAGTACCTTTTCTTTTTGTAAGGGTCTTTTGTTCCTACTGAATGAATGGACACCAGTCTGGCCTGTTGATGCTCAGGTTGCACCATAAGGGCCAGAATAGAAACCATACATTCTTTCCCCTTGCTTATTAATTGAGATTGATTAATAATATGCCCTCTCCTTTTTAGAATTCCCATTAGTATCTTTCTTATCCTCTCTTCTATCCTTTCTCTCTCCCTCTCTCTCTTTCTTTTTGTTTGATTTTTTTTTTTTTTTTGAGACAGGGTTTCTCTGTGTAGCCCTGGCTGTCCTGGAACTCACTCTGTAGACCAGGCTGGCCTCAAACTCAGAGATCCGCCTACCTCTGCCTCCCAAGTGCTGGTATTAAAGGTGTACGCCAGCACTGCCTGGCATCCCGTTAATTTTTTTTTTTTTCTTTTCGAGACAGAGTTTCTCTGTGTAACAGTCCTGGCTGTCCTGGAAATTGCTTTATAGACCAGGCTGGCCTTGCACTCACCGAGATCCACCTGTCTCTGCCTCCCGAGTGCTGGGATTAAAGGCGAGTGCCACCACTGCCGACTCCAGTAATATTTTTTTTTAAAGTTTCTAGATAGAGACACTTTGTAATTTGATAATCAACAAAAGAAAATATGATTTTGCTTTTGTTTCTAAAATTAAGTGCTAGAGACTTTGATTTTAAATTTTTGGTTTGGCAAATACAGTCTAAAACTCAAAAGTTTCTATGTAAGACCACTTTTAAACTGGTGTTCTAAGAAACCTTAGTTGAAATTCAATAATAGTCTTACATAATATCTTGAATAAAAATTAATATATACAGTTTTGGTACATTTAATTAATTTTTGAATGGTTTTCTAAAATAAATTTAAAAGGTTCATTATGGTCTACTTGTGCTAATAGGCTTTATTTATAAAATGTTCACTTCTTTCTAGAGCAGACCATGCAGCCCGTCGGCAGTGGGCACTTTAAATCCTGCTGGCTGTGCTGAGGCTTTGAATAGAGTTTTTGTAGTGAGAAAAGAGAACACACAGACTCGTGACTTTATGCACTTTAACAATACAACTTTTATGACATTGGAGGTGGTTAAAATGCTAGGAGTAGCTCTTAAACATGGTATCTCCCTGTTGCCCTTTCCTCCCTCCCTTTCTCTCTCCTTTAAATCTCAGGGCTACTAGGAGTGCATGGAGCTTGTAACTTCCTGTTCTCTGAATCTGCATCTTTCCCTAGCTTTGTGTCCCACAGCCTGCAACACTGCACTAACAAATCGCTATTGTCCAGTGGGGCGAATGTGGCTGGAACTGAAGAATTGCTGTCTGGTTTCTATTCAAATCCAGGTAGTGAGATATATGAATGGACTTTTCGAATCGTCATGTGAATAACGTCTGCTCGGCATGAAGGCTCAGAGCCATGCTAGTAAAGATTAACTCCTAGTCTGACCACAACATTCTTTGTGGTAGGAGCTGGAAACATGAGAAAGAATCATCTTTTTAATACTTAATTTTTCATTTCATAAGTAGTTATGTGTTTAATTATTTGGCTGGTTTTTAGTGTTTTCCGAAGTTTGGGGAAAATGCCAAGTTGGTTTTTTCACTTAGAACAAGGTTATCCTTCTCTGAAAAGTTTCCTACTTAACACTTACTATAGTATACAGTTACTACTTGATTATATGCAAACAAACTTAAGAGACATTGCTTTCCCAGGAACTAGTCTGTTAACGTGCTTTCCCACCCACGCTGGGAGATCATCCCCACCTCCTTTTTAAAAATACATTCCTCTTAATACTTTGAATTTTCCGCCCCCAGCCCACACCAATACAAAGAAAATCCAACTTCACATGGAATATACAAACCAAAAAAACAAGTGGCCTTCAAATTAGGAACCCACTCAATTATCCCAGAATCAGTTACTGTTTTTAAGTTAGAGGTTTAAAATGGTACTATAATTTATGAGTCTCATTTATCTGTGAAGTTATTCTAAGTATCTCTATACCTGGGGAAAAGGAAGTCTTGAAAGGATTGAAGGACCATGCTTTTACATTTCTGCTATGTCAGAGTTACTATGAGAAGGAGAGCCTTTTATGTTCTTTTTGTCTCAAACTCAGACAGCTTTGTAAGCAGTAGTGTGTAGATTACAGAGTTAGACAAAAGCAGGCGGGACTGAGAAGAGTTGGTTTTTGGAGGGGGGATCTTGGGGCACTTCCTGTCACTCAACACATTCCAGATCACTAAAACATTTCCACACACTCTGTTCCCAGTGTTTTCTGATGCTGTGTGCTGCTGGTGTCACTCGTACTCATTCCCTGAGTGACTCTGGAAAGACTGCTTTAGAGAAGACACATTCCCTTAGATCATACAAAGCAGAGCTTAGAAAATGGCTGGCAGTTTGAGAATCTAGTCACGATCACACGCATGAGCACCTCACACAGCCATGCCCCCTTTCCCCTCCCACCTCTGCAGCTGGCTGACCTGTCTCACCCACTGCTGGCCTATCGAACAGCCAGGGCTGTCTGGTTTTGGCTCATGCCTTTGTCCATGTCTGGCTTAGTTCCTCTCTGTCTTTGCTGCCTCTACCCCCAACGCTCCAGGCGGCACAAGTGTTTGGCCACATGAAACTCCAGATAGAAAGGTGGTAAAAACTTCAAACTTTGCTAGATTCTCCAACAGCTTATTCTTTTTAAAATTTCTTCCTTATTTAAATACTATTTTAAGAAAAACAAATACAAAATTAATTATCTAAAGGCAAAGAATGCAAAGCAACCTTTGTGTTCCTTATAATAATTGACTTAATAACTGCAGCTGCGTTATGGGGAGTGTATAAAAGCTTCTGTACTGAGAACAAAGGAGCACGTGCAGAAGTGAGACTAAAATATCCAGTGACAGTATTTCACCACATAAATTACTTAAAAGGTTTTAGTCAAGCCTCTTAACAGATGCAATTTTAAAATGGTTTTTAGCTGAGAAAAAAAAAAAAATTGAAAGTGCTTACCCGGTAAAAGAACCGAAGTAGTCCTGAACTGTTACGTAAGACTTTTACAGTTGGATCTTTGTCAAAAGGGGACGGGAGTGATGGGAGAAAGCAGCAACAACAATCAAAAAAGTTGGAACTGCTGTGGCTAGAGGACAACTTCTGTGCTTCCAGATAGGATTCTTGCTGTAGAAAAGGAACTTCAGCCAGCACAGCATCCTGTCCCGGTAGAAAAAAAATGAGTTTGTCAGTTAAAAAAAAAAAAAAAAAAAAAGATACTGGAGCCCAGGTTAGACAAGGTACTGAATCGCGCCAGATTTCCTTGCAGCCCTGTCTGCTTAGCTTGCATTGAACTATATATGACCCAGATGATGGACAGAAGCATAGTCAGTCATGTGCACACTGGAAGAAAGCGGATTTGCTGGTCTCCGGCAGGGCAGGGGTTTGTCTTCTGATTGGGCTGTGCCTGGATCGGTGAAATGTGAAGCCCTCACCATTCAGAGGCTATAATTCAGGACTGGCAGTTTGAGTGTCTGGCTGCTTCCAGTCACTGAGAGAGACTTTGTAGGTATTGCTTTTGTTTGATGGCATGACCCACACAGTGGTTGCTTACACCTATATACATGTATTTAGGGACCTAGACTTTCTAAAATAAAATAATACAGATGACTGCCAGAATCCTGGGCCATCCTTTATTTCTGAATTGTGCTGTACCTAAACTAATTATTTTATTTGGAAATTTATTGTGATTCTAATCAGCTTCCTATCCAGATTTTGCAATTTGAAAATTATAAAAGTGGTGTTTGAAGCCAAGAGTGACATAGTGTGTGTGTCTGTAGCAAGTTCTGCTTTAGAAGGCAGAGGTAGTAAGGATTGTGAGTTCCATGTCAAATTTAGCTACATAGTAACATCTTATCCAGGGAGGGAAGGAAGGAAGGATGTTTGTAAGTGTAAATTACACTTAATGAAAATTGGCTGAACAGCAGAGAAGTGAATTTTTAGATTTTACAGTGTTTGAACACGTGAAGGAGAAGCGTTATCTCTTATTGTTCCTTTTTGAGACTGTCACTCTTTAGTCACATGGGGGTTTTGGAGATGGTTAGTATGAAAGCAGAGACTCCATGGAGCTGTGGCATAGCCTTTAATCATGCAATACAACCCTCAGTTGCTCTCTTTAGGCTGAACTACAGTCCTTGGTGTTTATCACCTGTCTTTCTAGGCCATTGACAAACCAGGTTGTCATAAAGGACTGTCAGTTGTAACGTTGTTTAGTAAAAGATGATTTGTTTGTTTGTAATTAAATTGAAGTTCATTTTTAAAAATTGAAGCAATAAAATTGGGTTATGAGGGGCTGAGATATGGTGGCTCAGAGGTTAAGAGTAATGGTTTATCTTCCAGAAGATTCAGTTTCAATTCCCAGCATCCACATGGTAGCTTACAACCATCTGTAACTCCAGGGCATCTAATGTCCTCTTCTGGCCTTCTCAGGTGCTAGACACACAATGGTCCACATAATAGTTGGTTGTAAAACACCCATACACATTATTTTAAAAACTGCATTGTGAGATCTTACTTCTGAGATAAAGAATCTACTCTACATGGACCCATCATTTTTATTTTCTTAAGGGACTCCTATCTCCAATAATTTAATGAAATCTAATCAGTATTAGGTTATAAATCAGTATTATATATTTAGGTATATAAATACCATTTCCAGGCCGGGCGGTGGTGGCGCACGCCTTTAATCCCAGCACTCGGGAGGCAGAGGCAGGAGGATCTCTGTGAGTTCGAGGCCAGCCTGGTCTACAAGAGCTAGTTCCAGGACAGGCTCCAAAGCTACAGAGAAACCCTGTCTCGAAAAACCAAAAAAAAAAAAAACAAAAAAAAAAACCATTTCCATTCTGTCCATTTAATGTGTTATGTTGTTGTAGTCGTCGGTGTGTGCGCGCATGTGTGTGTGTATTTGTGTATATTTGAGGCCCTGGGTTTACCTAGGGGTCTAGGGTATGTATGTATAAGCAACTGGCACTGTTATGTAGTTTTCATGGCTATTTTATGGGGTATTCTCACTTTAGGGTGTAGTGAGAATGAATCACAGCCAGGTAGTCCTGAGGTTGGGGTAGAAACTTTGTGCCTTCTCCTTGAAGAGCTGGAGTCTAAATTGCTTAGTGTGGGAGTGGTTGTTCTTAGACCCTGGGAACAAGAAGCTATGTTATATGAGAAATCTGAAGACCCAGTAGGGTTGAAGAAAATTGAGCTGCTTTTCTGTTTTAGTGGACTACTTCTTAAATTGTCTAGATTCAGGTATTTGGGGCTGGTTTTTACTTTGCATGAGTTAGCTTTTGGAATAAAAAATGAGATTTGGGGGCAGAGAGGTAATTCAGTTGGTAGAATGCCTGCCTAGCATGCATACAGCCCTGCATTCAATACCCAGCCCTTTGTAAATTGGGCATAGTGTCACATGCCTATAATCCAGCACTTTAGGTGGAGGCAGGAGGACCAGAAGTTCAGCCATCCTCCACCTCTATAGCCAATTTAAGTCCAGATTGGTTAATCAGCTCAGATTTTTTTTCTTTTGTCATTACTTGGAGATAGCTTTCTCCTTTGCACTTCAACCAAAGTGACTCTCTAAAGGTTCTGGACAGCTTTCTTTCTTGAGGGAGGTAGATATAGTTAGGTGCCAATGTCTGTTAGAGAGAAGGATCAAATCATGTGGAAAGAATTGGGATGGAAGACTGGACCATACGCTCTTACATTCTGCTAGGAAAATGACTGTTTTCTCAGAAAACGAGATTAGCCCAATGTTAATCATTTGATTGCATAACTAAAGCTATAAGGATTTTTGAGTAATTTAATTTTAAAATGACTTCTTTTTAATTTGTTTAATGTGTTTGAAAGTTTGCCTGCATGTACGTGCACCCCATATGTGCCTGGTACCAGAGGAGTCCAAAAAAAGGATATCAGATCACTGAAATGGGAGTTACACATGGTTATAAACCACCATTTGGGTGCTGGAAACTGAACTGGGGTTCTCTGCAAGAACATCAAATGCTCTTAACTGCTGAGCCACCTCTCCAGCCCTTTATTTTTAATTGTGTGTATATGTATATGTGTCTGTATGTGGGTATATACATATGAGTGTCGGTATCTGTAGAGGCCAGAGACATCAGATCCCGCCACAGGTGAAGTTTTCAGGGAGGTGGGAGGTGCTCACCATGGGTACTTGTCAACCAGACTGCAAGAGCAGCACAAACTTTTAACCATCAAATCATTTCTCCAGCCCCAAATAATTTCTTAAGATAGAAATAAGGCCTGTTTTAGTATTAATATAGGTACATGGTAGAAATTATTTTTGTTCCTCCCCTTAATTTCTAGTTAATATAATATAATCATATGGATAATATAAAGGGTAAAGATGACAAAGTGCATTGGGCAGTAAGATAAAAAGAAATCAGCAAGGACTAATCCCTAGAGTTGCATAATTGTAAATCTGAATTCTATAGTGTTATTATATCAGCATCGCTGTGTCCTCTTTTATACATAGACTGAAACTGAGCTATGAACAAAACCTCTTCAAATTTTATTAGATAGAGCCATTAACTTCACTTAGATATCCTTCCCCTCAAGCTTTTTTTTAAAACCAACTTAATATGTATTTTAGTTACTATTCTATTGTTGTAAAGAGACACCATGATCATGGCAATTCTTTTTTTTTTTTTTTCCCCCGAGATAGTTTTTCTCTGTAGCTTTGGAGCCTGTCCTGGAACTCTCTCTGTAGACTAGTCTGGCCTCAAACTCACAGAAATCCTCCTGCTTCTGCCTTCCAACTGCTGGGATTAAAAGTGTGTGCCACCACTGCCAAGCTAGAGTTACATATAGTCTTGAGCTGCCTTATGGGTGCTGGGAATTGAACCAGGATCCTCGAGAACAACAGCCAGTGCTCTCAACCCCGAACCATCTCTTAAGCCCCAACCAGGGCAACTCTTACAAAAGGAAGAATTTAATTACTGCTTGCTAAAAGTTTCAGAGGGTAGTCCATTATCATCATGGCAGGGAGCATGGTGGCCTGTAGGCAGGCATGGTGCTGGAGTAGTAGCTGAGAGCAGAGCAACACTGGGCCTGGCAGGGCTTCTGAAGCCTCGTTGCTGATCTGGAGAGATGGCCCAGATGGTGGCTCACGGCCATCTGTAATGATCTGGTGTGAAAGCATACATGCAGGCAGAGCACTGCATACATAATAAATAAATCCTTAAGAAAAAAAGAAAAGAAACCCCATAACACACCTCCTTCATGATAAGGACACATCTGATCCTTTTCAAAAATGGTTTCCTTCACCGGTAACTAAACATTCAAGTATGTGAGCCTATGGGAGCCATTCTTAATTCAAACCTGCACAGTATGTTCAGTAAATAATTTTAAGTACTTCTTAGGGATGGTGATAGTTATTCTAGACTTTAGGACAGATTTCTGTATTTTCCATTTCCATGTGTGTAATGTGGGGGGGGGGTTGTGAGTGGTGTGTGTGTGTGTGTGTGTGTGTGTGTGTGTGTATACATGTATATTTAAGTGTTTGTGTGGTTGGCTCTGTCTTTGCATGCATATAGACAAAGGTCTGTCTCCAATTTCATTCATTCCTCAGGTACTGTTCACTTTTTGGTCTCTTGCTGGCGTGGAGCTTACTGAGTAGGCTGGACAGGCTGAGCACTGGATTCTGGGAGTTGAACCCAAGACCTCAGAATTGTGCCACAAATACTTTATCCACTAAGGTCTCCTCTCCTCAGGACAAGACTTATGCGCAGCTCATAAATTATTTCTGAGAATTCCACATTTGAAAAAGGATAGCAGAGAATTGCTATACTTTCTTTTGTTTAGGTAGAATTCACTTGTGAGCCCAGCTGAACCTGGTACTTTCTATTTTAGAAAATTATTATTACTCAGTTCTTTAATAAGTACAGATCTTTTCAAATTGACTTTGTGAATTTTGGCAGATTGTGCTTCTAAAGGACATTTGAAATGAACCAGTTATCACTAGGTCATCAAATTTATGAGCATAGATTTTTCTTTTAAATAATTTTAGTTGAGGCTGACTAGATGGCTCAGTGGGTAAGAACACTTGCTGCCAAGTCTGATGTCATTCGTTCAACCCCTAGGATCCACACAGTGGAGAGCGAACCAACTCTAGCAAGTCACTCTCTGAACTGTAAACACTGGCCATGATGTACTGCCCCTTCTATTACCAACCCCTGTACCAAAAAATAAATCTGAAAATTAAAAAAAAACATAAAAACATTATTTGGTATACCAGATAATGGGGTTTAGCTTGCCATTCCTTATATAATGTTATATTTAAGTTTGCCTCATCCCCACTGCCTGCCCTATTTCAATGTCTGTTGGTAAAATAGTGACAGTTCCTTTTTGTTTTTTTTTTTTATCTTTCAGGCTTCATTGATAGAAAATTAAATTTTGTCATTTCCTGAAATATTCTCCCCTTCTTTCTTGATTTTTTTTTTTTTGTTTTTTTGGTGTGTGCTGGGCGGGGGGGGAGCTTGGTTATACTTGTTAAAGATTTATTGATTTTATTGAACTTCTCAAATAGTCAGGTTTTTTGTTTTGTTTTGAGACAGGGCTATCCTGAACCTCACTCTATAGACCAGGCTGGCCTTCAAACTCAGAAATACTCCTGTCTCTGCTTCTTGAGTGCTGGGATTAAAGGCATTTGCCACCTTGTTGATTCTTTTCTTTTAACCTGTTCTTAATTTTCTTTATTTTTGCCTTAATATTTATGTTATTTTTTAAGTTTTGATGAAATATTTTGTGTATTGAATTTTTACCTGCCTGTAAATCTGTGTAGCACATGTGTGCCCAGTGCCTGTGAAGGCCAAAAGAAGGTGTCCAGTCCCCAGGAACTAGAGTTTCAAATGGTTTCAGGCCACCATGTGGGTGCTGAGAATTGAATCTGAATCCTCTGCAAGAGTCAACAGTACTCTCCCTGTCAAATTCAGGCCAAAAAAAAAAGAGTCAACAGTACTCTTAACCCACTGAGCTGTGGGAGGAAGGGCTGCTTGTTGGTTTTTGGCTGCTTAGCCCCGAAATAATCACACAGAAACTGTATTAATTAAATCACTGTTTGGCCCATTAGCTCTAGCTTCTTTTTTTGTTTGTTTGTTTGTTTTGAGACATGGGTTTTGCTGTAGTTTTTTTTTTCCGTGATATTTATTGAGCTCTACATTTTTCTCTGCTCCCCTCCCTCCTTCAACCCTCCCCCAAGGTCCCCATGCTCCCAATTTATTCAGGAGATCTTGTCTTTTTATACTTTCTACTTCCAACATAGATTATATCTATGTAGGTCTCTCTTAGTGTCCGTATTTTTGTCTCAATTCTCTGGGATTGTGGTTTGTAAGATGGTTTTCTTTGCCTTATGTTTAAGAACCACCTATGAGTGAGTACATGTGATAATTGTCTTTCTGTGTCTGGGTCACCTCACTCAAAATAATGCTTTCTAGTTCCATCCATTTTCCTGCAAAATTCAGGTTGTCGTTATTTTTTTCTGTTGTGTAGTACTCCATTGTGTAAATGTACCACATTTTTTTAATCCATTCTTTGATCGAGGGACATTTAAGTTGTTTCCAGTTTCTGGCTATGACAAATAAAGCTGCTATGAACATAGATGAACACATGTCCTTGTGGCACGATTGAGCATCTTTTGGATATATACCCAACAGTGGTATTACTGGGTCTTGAGGAAGGTTGTTTCCTAATTTTCTGAGAAATCGCCACACTGACATCCATAGGGGTTGTACCAGCTTGCATTCCCACCAGCAATGCAGAAGTGTTCCCTTTTCTCCACAGCCTCTCCAGCATAAGTTGTCATCGGTGTTTTTGATCTTGGCCATTCTTACAGGTGTAAGATGGAATCTCA